>JAPVRG010235633.1:0-10528 GCA_029783565.1 Rhagoletis cerasi
AATCTGCACAAGTTATATATTTTTGCAAAGGGCACATCAATACCTTTTGAACAGTAGAACGCTTGCGTCCATTAGATAATTTTTTCAAAAGATATTGACAAATAACTGCGAAAGGTACCAAAAAACAAGTTTTTCGCAAAAATCTCGAAAACGCTTCTTAAAAAAAAATGGAAAATATTTTTTTACAAAGGTTAATTTTTCGTGTAAACTAGTGTTATTGTTCTCCATTGATGTTTCTGTTTTTCTGTGGGGCTCTGAGTAGCATAATATGCCTGAACACTTCCCTTTCATCACTTTTCGGTGAAAGAAGGTTAGACTTGGACGAAAAATGAAGCCAGTACCAGCAAATCCCAAATATGAGTATTAGAAAGATAGAGAAGTTTTATTTGAAAAGTTACTTAGAAAATGGCATTTCTTATTCTGACTAACGATGAAATTCGCAATGAGGAAAATTGTATCCTATTCCAAATACTCTTCTACACACTGCCTTGGACACCGGGTTACTCAATACTACCACCAGATAAAAGACACATCCACTGAAGTTTTGCGGGAAGGCATCAGGATATAGATTATGTCGACGATATCTGCCATCCAAGTAACACTTATGCAAATGTGGAAAGAAAAATTCAGCTCATGGTTAAAAATTTAGCAAAAATAAGCCTCCAGAGGAAAGTAGGAAAAAAAAAAAACCTTTTGAATTGATCCTGAGTGCAACCGGAATCTCATAATGCACGAAAAATCGTTAGAGATTGTGGACAGTCAATATTATTGTACGGCTGCGCGACTTGGAACGCAGAACGAAAGGATATGCAAACTATGTAGAGTTTCTTAAATAAATGAATCCATTAAATCTTTAAAAATAGTGCGCCTCATACCTCTAAGAAATAAAATTATAACATGTAAATGGAGCCATACATATCGACATGCCCAACCAAGCTATTAGCTAAAATGGAGAAGTTGGTGTTAAGTGGGAATGAGAACGAAAATTTTCCAGAACAAAACTGCTGTGGACAGATTTCCTAACAAGAATGATTTCATTTAAATATAAGTAATATATGTACTTATGTTTATACTTAATCGACCTGCTTCCTTTTTTTTATTAGCTGCTGGTAATTTTTTAATTAACCACTAATAAAATAAGCCAACTAAGGTAATTTGTCTTTTGGCTCGGGAAAATCTATACTATTAATTTTTTGCATATATAATTTTCACGCAGCAGATAAACCAACATTAATTAACATATTCCCTCCCAGGTGTCCGGCTAATTAGAACTTAGAACTTCAGCATAAGCTTATGCGTGTAGTTAGTATAAGTCCAATTAAGTCTACACTAACAAACAAGGCGTCATAGATTGCTGGTATTTGTCACTAATTTGTGCGATTAACAAAACTACCAAAGGAGTTACTGTGCATGCAATCGCTAACCACAATACACGCTGAAACGTGCCAAAAACTTTTTCCCTAGAAACGGAAGACTTGACGCACCACAAGCCAGCGTCACGAATCCCTAATATTTCATACCTTCACCGTACATAGCACAACTAACTTTTATCCCCTAACTCGACAAGCGGGAATTCGATGGGTTACTCTTTTGGATTTCGTTACATTTTATTTCAATTTTTCTGGTCCACATTATTCGCACTTACTCGTTCGCTCACTCGTTCGTTCGCTCGCCTGCATTTACGCTAGTAGTATTAGTAACACGCCCGAATCATGTTTTTGCCTTCACTAATTGGCCAACTTAAGTGTCGTTACGCTACGTGCCACAAAATGTGCTGCCTTTATGTCCTTTATACAGTTCATAGTTAATACATCTTCAATGCTTGTGTGTGTGTGTATCCACCGTATGTTAGCGTTGACTTTGCTTTTTCAATTAATGGACAATGCTCCATTGCGCTTCGCTGCTAAAAAGCATGTAAGTTGGTCCATGCTTTCTTCCTTTCTTCGGTAACACGCACACAAAGCTCAAACAGCAAATAGCAAGCGATAGCAACGAACAGATAAAATTTGTGTAAAAGTTGGGACCGAAAAGTGCGACGAAGTGGAAAAGGGATTGCGTAAAATAAAATAGAATAAAATAGGGCGATGTAGGGGCGAAGTCTGCGGTGAGACCGCAAACGTGTTTATCGCAATTTTAACTAACTCATCTTCATTTCGCATGTCCGTTAGTTCTTGCAATACATCGACCGCAAAAGCTGTGTGGTGTGAAGGCAACCGTTACCATCATATCCTTTTCACACCTTTTTCACTTATTTTTACTTTCTACCTTTTGCTTGCTTAAAACAAGCTCAAGTTTGTATGTATGTACGCCCTTTCTAAGTTTATTACCGCTACGGTGATCCGTTAAGCTTCGAACTACCCCTTTCACAGTCAGCTGTGCACTCCAACTTAGCTTAAGCTCTGCCTGCCTTCCAGTGTACCTGTATGTAGTTCCATCCATTCACCCACGCAAAGCCACATGCAGACAGCGTGGTTTGTCGCCCGTGTACTCACAAATCGTTTGCTTAAGTCTCACGTTAAGCTTCGGCACTTTGCTATGTACCCATTCCCAGAAGCTTCCCTCAATACAACAGAGTACAGGAGTATATCCGTTGCAGCGGCGAAACTTTCACATCTACACATCCGTCTTATCTCGCATGCTGTCCAATTTCCCAGCTGCCTGCTATTCGTCGGAGGTCTGTTATTGCTTAGCTTATTTGCTTGGCTCGGTCGCTCCGTCGGTCGGTCGGTCGGTCGGTCGGTCGGTCGTTTGTTTGCAGCTCAAATGTGCAGACTTCCCACTTTTCTGCTTCTGTACTCTGTCATTTGGTATTTGGCTTGTCCTGCGCTTGTCGTGCGCTATCGCACCTGACATCAGCAGCATTGTAGGATTGCTGATAAGTACGAGGAACAAGTTAAAAATGGTGGTAAAAGGCGGGAAGCTGCAGTCGCACTACCGTCTCTCTGGTTTGTGTGGTCATTCGATGTGTTCGTTTAGTTACATACATATTTTGTTAGTTCGTCGCTTGTTTTACCATCTCCTTTATTAGTATTTGCAGTTCGTGTTGGTAAGAATTGTGCGCTTGGCGTTTTTTAGATTTTTTATATTTTTTGCCAGCATTTTATTCGCAGTCGCTGCTGCCTTGACTGTCCCAGCTTGTTTGCTCAATATTCCGGTGTCTTATTACATTTCTTCGGAACGTCCTATTACCCTTCCAAATTCTTACGCTTCCTTCCTCCGAGCAAGCAGTATTCAATTTTTTTGTTTAATGGCGATTTCTTCTCTATAGAAAAATGTTGCCTTCTCATTGCCCGCTTCGCTCAAACAGCAAGCAGAGGGAGATTAGAAGGCAACATTTTTTGTAGAAAAGAAAACGCCATTAGTTCCATGAATTTTCTTCCGCCCGCTTGTTAACCAAAAGCACCTTGATTTCTGACATATACTTTACTTATTTTCTTCCACAATTAATTTTTCAAACTCATTCGCCCTCGTTTAGTATTTCGAAAAATGTACAAATATATTCTAACAAACTCACTATTAACTAAATAACTGACCACCGGTCTAACCAGTGCAACAACCAAATTCTTCTGTGGTTTTATTAGTCCACACTTTGCCCTTCGTTAACAGCATGGTTTGGTTTTTACTTTTCCCATTTGTGTACCGTTACTTACATACATTTACAGCAAAGGAGATTTGGTATCATCTTTCACCTTCATTCGCTCAATTATTTGCTACACTTTTCAATGAGTTCTGGTCTCGCATTTTCTTCACTTCTGTGATTTTTGTACTCTTTATTTTGCTGCTAAAGTCGTTTAAGCTAGGGGATATGATACTTTTGGCAATAAAATACGTGTCCTTTGTAAAGTTTTCTCTTGGTCACTGTGTGACCACAAAAAATCGATGAATCGATAGATATTTTTTTTTTTTATTTATGAAATATAAATCGGTTTGTATACCCAATTTCTGAAAAAGTATGCAAGCTTAAGCCATGAAAAGAAATTTGTTTCAGAATACATTAATTTTAGAAAACCGGAGCTTCAGTTCCTTTTCGAGGAGAAAATGTGAAGTATGAACTTCTAGAGTGGCTTGTAATCAGTTCATAAGGATACTACATAGAGAAGTAGTATTTTGCAAGTGGCGTGGTTAGATTTTGGCGCTATCTGGCGGCGATTTTGTGTTCATGGCGTCTGTCCAACATATAATTTATTTTTCAGTTATTATGGCACAACACAGCGGACGCCACTATGCACATTCAGCATTAACGATTTGAGTGTACGTTTATTGGTTGCACAATTGGTTCCAGTATCGTGCGATATGACTCCATTGGACTTTTTCATGTGGCTTTTTCTAAAGTCGTAGTTGTATGCCAATAAGGCACAATTTACTGCTGCCCTTAAAGCCAATATAACCCAGACCATCGCTGACACTCAGCCTGAACTACGCGGCAGAATGACTGAAAATTGTACCACTCGGAATCGTGCCACATTAAGCAGCCGTTGCGCATACTTAAACGATGTTGTATTCAATTCAAATAAAAATAAAACAAGATTTTTGCTGATACCTCACATAGCTTGTTTTATTCCATTTCAACATTTACCTGCCCTTCATCGAAAACTTTTTAAGTATTTACTCTCAAGAGTTTCTAAGGTAGCCCCTGGTGGCAGCGCTACGAACTAAAACAAGTGAGACATTTCTAGATCTTCTTCGGAATACACACTTTTGATATGTGACTGACAAAACACTGACCCAGCCATGAACAAGAGCTCGAATAATTATAAAAAAATCTGCAAACGAGCGTGAAATTAGTCAGGCGAGTAAGGAATTTTAAGCAGTTTTAAACAGCGGGCCCACATATCATCTATTTTTCCAAAGTTCGGTGACACTCTTAGCGATAGAATCCCGTTAGACCTGAATGCAACTAACGAAATATGTTCTTCAAAACTTCTCCGAATTTAAACCCAACAAAAACTAGCTTTTTATCCTTCATAAGGAAAAATAAACTTGACAGCCTAAAGACGAATGTGATAAATGCTTACACTAGTTATCGAAAAAACGTTAAATTTCTAGGTGTTATACCAGACCAAAAATTACACTTTAAAAGACTTATAGAGGAATCAGGTATGGAAGCTGTCAGAACGCAAAGAGTTGCTCTTAAAAATTAAAAATGATATCTTTCAGAGCCATCATCTAACTTAATAGAACCAAACAAAGTGGATACATTAAGGCGTTCACCAAAATACAAAGGCTACCTTGCTTTTGCATAGCTCGAGTCATTCAAACTTGTCCAACAGTAGAGTTGTGTTGTTCATGAACTATTTAGTTCTTTGAATTAGCTCACTCAAGTGAATGCGCGAATTAGATCGAAATTCAAAATTAACTACAATTTTAGAGTTGCCTTTATAGTAAAATTTCCTTTAAATCTATAATTTTCTTCAACGAAAAAATTCGTCTTTTATTGTCAACAGTATTTCAAATATACACGTTGTTTATGTAACAAATCTGTAGTTATGGTGATTGAACGGCAGCAATACTCTTATTAAGCAGCATTTATTCTTCAATAATTTTTGTTTTTTCAGATGTCTGCAAAAAGAAGTCTGATATGGATGCAGGCACGAAATAAACGGAAATAAGTTTCAGCGACGGGTGCATTGGAAATTTGAGCCGTCAAATGAAACTCCGACATACTTATCAATACCATACTCATGGAGAAAAGAAAATTAAAATTTCAAAAACAAAACCTGAAAAATGTTTGCTTATCAGGGAGCTCTACCTCCATCTACCTTCTCCTCAAGTTTGTCGACGTCAAGCCGGAAACGGATGACAGGCCAGGTCATAATAGTTATCAGAAAAATATAAAAAAAACTATGTCTTGTATTTTTAAAACTATAGGCGTGAAAAAAAACAAAAAAATCTACACCCTGTCATGGTTTTTTAATTCCCGTTGCTACAAATGTGTACTTTTTCTCAATTCTATTTCTATTATGTAATTAAGAGTAATACTTCTGTAAGTTATTTTTATTGTATCGCTCAGAAATTAAAATGATGTGTCGATTTATATTTTTTGATCGAATATAAAACTCATTTCTTAAGCGTTATTTTATCTCTCAGAAATAAAAACTAATATTTGAGTTTTATTTTTTCCGGCAGATCAAAAACCTGAAAACCCCACCACTGCTTTTCTAATAAGTTTTTGGTGGTAGATATTTTTTGCTATGCAGAAAAAAAATTAAACTCAAAATATAATTCTTATTTCTGAGAGATGAAATAACGCTCGAGAGATGAGTTTTATTTTCGATCAAAAAAATAAAACTCAAAAAATAATCATAATTTTTGATGAAAAAAATAAAACTCGAAAAATAATGGCTTTTATTGATCAAAAGAATAAAACTTATAAAATAATCATTATTTCAGAGAAAAAAACTCCTCGAAATTTTTTTTTATTTTTGACTAAAAAAATCAATATATATATATATTCTGAGAGAGATTATATATATATTCTGCGCGATTAATAAAAATCAAATATGTAATTATAAACTATACTTTTTATATACATCACTCAGAAATTTTGAAATCGTATCATATTCCTACAGGACATGAAAAAACATGCACATACCTATACTCGAAACTGTTCTACGATATTTGGAAGCTTTGCTTTTTTTTTCATTGAACATTTGAAAATAATCATTATTTTCGGCCCCTGCTTAAAAGGATTGTGTGTACACAAGACTTTCCTTGAAACCGTAACATTTAAGGTAACTCTAGTTTGACTAGACTCTTATAGTAAGCTAAAAGCGGATGAGTGTTTACAAGGGGTTGTGGCACCTCCCATACTATAACTTTGGATCCATAAGGCACACGATATTGATATTTCGTGTGGAGACATTACTAAATTGGGCTTATACAGTACATTTAAGCGCGCTTAGGCAAAAAAGGCTGCTATGCAGAAAATCAGAAACTATATAAAAAAAATCAAATGCTGCTTGCATGAATGTAATCAAAAGACATATTTAGTTCTGAATTCATGGCAAGCTGTGGTCAGCTGAAACCTGCTGAAAATGTTTCAAATGATCTGGTAACCTCTAACGAGTTATGAGCCGTAAGAAGGGCATCCATGATCTAGAAAAGCAACAGCGATTCTCCCCTTGTTTTAAAAGTTGGCGTATTTGTTTCGATTAAAGCTGAGACGCATGCACATATCTGTGGCATTTAATCAAAACAACTTAAATGACTTTAAAAGGTTTGACTTTGAATTAAAATATAATAAGTTTTCCTTAAAAAGTTTTATATTTTAACTAAGCTTCCATTAATAGGACATCCTTAACTACACCTATGGCTAGTTAACCGTCAATATATTGTTTGGGAACCCAGTGAAATATTTCTTTAAAGGGAAAATTTAAAAATACTTGGAACATCAAAAGTTTGCTAAAGTTGATCCTACGATTGCAGATCAATTCACCTCTGGACGTATCCTTGTCCTTCGTATCATACCGCCCAGGTCAATGTGCTGTGGTGATAGAAACATTCTAGGGCGGCAAGGAATTAGAATTATATCTTAAGAAAAACAAATCAAAAAATAAAAACCCATCAAAATTCAATTGCAATTTGGCTGAGTTTCTACAAAAACTAAAGAATAAATTAATGCTGCGTTTTTGTAATATTAAAATGTGTGTGTCGAAGAGCTGTTCACATAGTTACTCAAACAACATAAAAAAACTACCTATCTCTAAATGAATTATTTTAATAAAATGCATATTTCGGTATCAAACCCTTATGCTTTTTTTTGCAGTTTTTATGGAATCGCGACAGCTACTAGTGCGCACATAGCAGTAATTAACTTGTGTATTAAATCACAACGAAGTCGACATCTATTCACTGAAAATGTTGGCAAACAAAAATGTTTTTGAGTTATTACTATCGCCAGCCATATTTCAGTCTATTAAAGCGCAATTTAACGAAAAATCAATTGTGTACAATTAGAACAAAAGAAAAAATCCTACGAATTTACGAATGTAAAGCTGAAAAACTTTTCCGGTCTGTAGCGTGCGCACCCAGTAGAGCGCTCCCACGCCAAGCAATCTAACTTGCCAACACTGTATTCGAAAAGTGTGCAACGCTAAAACTGAACCTGCAACAAAAAATAACAACAAGAAAAACAAAAATCTCTCGTCGAAACTCAATTTGCAAAAGTTTTGTAAGCAAACACGCATACATTGCCAAACTCAGCGCTTGGCATTACATACAAGCTTACAACGAATGGGTACTTTGTTATATAAATGAAATTGTTAATTTAATTGAACAAATCGACTGCGAAAATAGTGGAAAACAGGCAAGCAAACAAAAACAACATAAAACAAATTTTAATTGTACGCGTTGAAGTTAGACGCCATCGCTGGCGCCAGCTGACTTTAGCTTTGGCCAAATGACCAACTTTTTCGTGAAAACATCGAGCTGATGCACATTTGCGTGTGACCCTTCGTGTGTATGTGTGGAAGAAGAAAAAAAAAAGAAGAACAAGTAAAGCTACAAAAATGAAGGTAAGGAGTCCATGGCTTGTTTTTATTAAGTATTTGCCAAAGAATTGACATTGTAAGGCAGCAAATTAATTTTCTGTTAATTTTTGCACAAAAGTCTCAAAAGTAAAGCAGGCTAAAGTAGCAGTAAAATAAAATGGGGAAAAACTGTTTGAGAAGTAACTAAGAGCTAACAATAAATGAAATTGGCATAATAATCAAATTGAATCGGCGCACATTTTTAATCAAATTAAAGTTGAAGTTGTGAGTCAGTATTAAAGTTGAAATAAATTACTGTGATAAATAGTGATTGTGTAGTTCCGGTATTTATTCAGTATCTTTTGCATCTGATTTGTACTTCCTTTGTAACTTTTCCCACTGTATGAAAACTCGTTGGTGGCGAAACTTTAATCGAGGCGGAGGTTGAGGATCAAATAGGCATTTTTTTAGAAACTCTGTAGTTCTGTTTTAAGGGTCTTGAATTTGAATAATGAAAAGAACCGCTGTAACAGATAAAGCTTAATATCTCGATAGATCGCCCAGTATGCGAAGCATTTCGTTCGAGAAGAGGCCTTTGAATAACTCTGCCCAGCCATGGGTTATATGATCATATGAGCAGTAATTGGGTCCTCACAACAGAGGATGGTAAAACCCAAACGACTGGACGATTTGAGATATTGAGTAAGTACAGCCCGATCACCTCATCAGTGGGGTGTATTTTCGTCTCCTTTCATATAAGGAACTTCAAATCTTTTTCGGTTTGGGCCGATACCAAACAGCTTCGTCAACTAATACACCTACATAAATGTATCCACTATTGGCATTCTTATTATTAGAATCTCTCTTACTAAGGTACTGCTGCTAGAACTTATTCCGACAATTTGTTTCCAGGTTCACTTCCATTAGTGATCGAATTATCATAAGGGCTAAATCCAATAACATCAGCCTAATTTGTGTCGAACGCCCCGACACATCCGAAGAATGATGAGACCAAGGAGCGATTTATGAATGCCTGGGAGAAGGAATATTTGGTCCAACAGCAAGAAAATTCTGCTTTAATGACAAACCCTCAGTTTAACGAGAAAGGCTAGTCGATTTGCGCCACTGCGGAACATGGCAATTAGTAGTACCAGTCACTAGCAATGAAACACACATAAAGTCACTTGGGTGTCACTTGATAAACGAACGATAGACCTTATTGATCATTATATGATAATGCTTTCGATTGAAGGCATAGGTACCGAGTTTGACGAATAGGACCAATGTATAGGGACGAAGTTCATGTCCCTCCACTAAATCAAAATGGGGTGACCACAACAATAATGCGGCTTAAAAACAACAAGGCCTACGGTGACGACTGCACATGTTATGTTAAGTGCAATATGGCCTAATGAATATATACCCGAAGCTTGGAATTTCAATGTAATTTGCCCATCCAGGTTACGCCTTATAAGGGCCAATCGACAATCAACAGTGCGTGAAAGAGTGAAAAACTGAAGCCCTTCATAAACCAACTGATTTAACCTTAATAGTTTGGCTGCCGACCAAGAAAATCCACCATCAAATCTAGTAGATAGCTTTGTTCTAAGTTCTGTCTACTGATTTTAAAAGTCTGAGCGCGATGGAATCCAAAAGAGAACTCGTCTAGAAGTTTAATTTACTTGACAAAAAAAACAGGTGAATTTATTAAGTCCCTGTGAGAGCTTAGCTCGGTTTAATGAAACTGTGAGCATCAGAATTAGGGCTATTGTTAATCGACTAGTTGACTAATCGGTTAATCGATTAGCAAAAGTTGTTTAAAACAAGTAAAGAAGGCTAAGTTCGGGTGAAACCGAACATTAAATACCCGGCGCACGTATGAAACATCGTTTTTTTACGATGCTGAAACCTACTGTTACGTGGTAAACAGGGGTGGTTTTTCCCCATTTCAAACATTTTCGACAATATTCTGAGTTAAACTTAGAGAAATAGTTTAGCAGTGTTTGGTAGAAATCTATAAAGCGGTTACCGAGACAAACTTAATTAGTCATAAGTTGGCG
>JAPVRG010235645.1:3101-19803 GCA_029783565.1 Rhagoletis cerasi
CCGTACTTGAATAGGTCAGCTGGCAGGCCGTCAGCTCCAGCAGCTTTGTTGTTTTTCAGCCGCGTAATCGCTATTCGTACTTCGTCATAGTCAGGCGGTGGGACATCGAATCCATCGTCATCGACTGGGGGCTCGGGCTCTTCTTCTCCACTACTTTCAGTGCTGTTGCTATTCAATAGCGTGGAAAAGTGTTCCCTCCTTAATTTAAGTACGTTCTGGACATCGGTCTCTAGGTCGCCATGGTTGTTCTTACAGGAGTTCGCACGAGCTGATTGAACCTTATCAGTGTGGCTTTAGACCTGGCAAATCCACCATAGATCAGGTATTCACAATACGCCAAATCTTGGAAAAGACCCGCGAGAATAGGATCGACACGCACCACCTATTTGTCGATTTCAAAGCCGCTTTCGACAGCACGAAAAGAAGTTGTCTTTATGCCGCGATGCCTGAGTTTGGTATCCCTGCGAAATTAATACGGCTGTGTAAAATGACGTTGAGCAATACCACCAGCTCCGTCAGAATTGGGAAGGACCTCTCCGAGCCGTTTGATACCAAGCGAAGTTTCAGACAAGGTGACTCCCTTTCGCCTGATTTCTTTAATCTGATGCTGGAGAAGATAATAAGAGCTGCAGATCTGAACCGCTCAGGCACAATACTTTACAAGAGCGTGCAATTGCTGGCGTATGCCGACGACATGGTCATGTCGTTCGAATGGACAGAAATGCTCCTGCTCTGAAAGTATTCAACGCGGGTCGCGATGCTGGTAATAGAGGAAGAGGAAGGCCTCCTCTGCGTTGGAAACACCAGGTGGAGAAGGACTTGGCTTTACTTGGCATTTCCAATTGGCGTCAGTTGGCACAGAAGAGAAATGACTGGCGTGCTACTTTGGCCAAAATCGCTTAGGCGGTTACAGCGCCAATAAAGAAGAAGAAGAAGGGCAACCTAGCAATTTTTTTTGCCTTATGACACCAATACAAATATATAAGTATACTAATTTATATATTTTATTACTTTTTCATGCTTTTGGATAATTTATTACTTTTCATTTTTTTTCATTTATTTCAACTTATTTTTTCTTTTGTGCTTCCGTTCATGTTAATGGCATTCAAAGCGCGTGAAAATGCGATAATCGCACACATAAATTATTAATTTAACATAAATGTGGTTACGCATACACTTTTCATAATTTATGCAAATCTAATGAAACTAATTAAAAATAAATAATATCAATTTCAATTTCAGTGTTGGTTTTAATTGATGAACTGAGCATGAAAGCCACTTTCAGGATCATTGAAGTGCACTTGAAACTGGATTTGCTTAAAATTGATTTGCGTTTTTAAAGAGTACTTCAATGGAGGATGCAAATAAAGTTCATTCATTCGCATGCGGTTATTGTTATAAGTGGTTAACTATTAGCAAATGCCTATGCGGCAAAATAAATAATTACTAAAGAATGGTACGTATACGTCATGTATGTACATTAGAGCGTCTCGCCTTACAGGCGAAATAAAAAAAGTTCGCCGGACAGAAGTGTTTTTGAAAAGCATTTAAAAATATAATAAAAGTTTTTTTTTGACAACCCTAGTGGCCGCCCAATTACATTTTTTTCATATCTTGGGCATTTATTGTCGGATTTTAAAGTGTGATACACCAATTTTTTTGTCTCGAGGAGGGGGTTTTTCCAACGGAAGTTCATTGAGCTCATGTGCTCCATTGTGGTACTTACCCACCAGATCTCAGTTGCGACCACCCTAATGTACCGTCCTAATGAAGTAAGTTAAAGACCGTCAAAAATCATCAATCTTTTGCCGAAATAAAACACGTTTTATTTGTGTTGGAAAACCATATGAAAAAAACCTACTTTTTTGTTGTTATTTTATGTTGTTGTTTTTTTTATGGAGTACCTGAGGTCAATGAACTTCCGTAGGAAAACCTCCTCCTCGAGGCAAAAAAATTGGTGTATCACACTTTAAAATCCGACTATAAATGCCGAAGATATGAAGAAAAATATAATTGGGCGACTACTAGGGTTGTCCAAAAAAAATTTTTATTATTTTTTAAATACTTTTCAAAAACACTTTAGTGGGGTGTACGGCGAACTTTTTTTTTCGACACGGTCTTATGTACATACCACAAAGTATGTACAATACATAAGTGGTAGAATGCGAAGTGCGCTAACACTCTAAACTAGGGCAATTTAAATATTTGGAGTAATAAGTTTTAAATCTATAGAAGCTATGCTAAAGTTTAGTAAAATAAAATTTCCAAAAGTGTGCGACTCTCTGTTGAAATTATTTGAACTCAACCATAATTTTCTAATAATATTTTATTGATTTTTATACACTCTTTTTTAAACTTTTTTTTTGTTTGTGGTGTACTTCATTGTTTATTCTCTTTTATTATTTCCCCTAAATCCCTTTCACAGCAACTCCTTTTCGAATGATAAATACATTTCCATGCGTCAACTAAAAACATCTGCTGACAACTGAGAAATAATGAAAAAATTAAAGCTGAAAAAATCTTAGATAATCCTTGCAGAGAATGTGCAAAGTGAATACGAAGAAATTAAAACAAAGAAGACTTATTAAAAGTGGAATATAATTAACTGAAATTAAAAAAACACAAGCTTATATAAACATACACACAAAGGCGAGTTTACGTAAGTTGCAGAGCAGTGTCATGGATACAGCTTAAGACGACATGAGTCGGATTAGCGTTTAGTTACGTACTATACATACTGTGGCAAATAATGATGCAATAACAGTTGCATAGAAGCAATATTAAGTACAAATTCTCTGGTGGGAAGGTTGGAGATTTTCCGGCTACTTAGAAAAATTGTAACTTTGGTACGTATATAAATAAATATTAGGGTATTCGATTATTCGACTTTTTTTAAAAACCAGTTTTCGAATTATTCGAAAAATGGCAATTTAAAAAAAAAACCGGTTTATAATTTCCTAATCAGAAAACAACCGGGTAAACTGGATTTTTTGAGTAATTGGCACCTTCATAACACCTTATGTAAATAAAAATATCTACGGTCAGCTAAAAAAAGCGAAAATAGCAAACTGTTAAACTGTTGTAAATAGTTAAACTGTTTATTTAAAAACAATATCAATACAAAAAACTTCAAATTTTTTTAAGTTTAAAACAAAAAAGAAAATGAGATCTCATCAAAAAATTCAATATTTGTTCTAAGTAAGAAAAAAGTACATGTAACTAAATAATTTCTATGAAAGTAATCTTTTACAAAATAAAATGCAGTTTAAATGTTTTGCAGTCGATCTTTTTTTTCTTTGGTTTTTATAAAACTTTATATTTTTCTAAATAGGCAAAATCTTTTTTTTTTGTTGCACTTTTGTTTTGTTCTGATTATCAATGAGCATATAATTTGTTATTGTAGTGAATTCGACTTAAGCTGTTCACTTTCTCAGTGCTGCCAATTGATAATCATTTTGTGGTTGCCGTTTTAATAATATATAATGGATTTAAAACGATTGTATATGCTGCCGCATTTCGACTATTCCTCAAAAGTTATAACTTTACAATCTAGGTAAAAAAACCGGGTTTGGACCCAAAAAAACCCGGTCTATTTGATATTCGAAAAATCATGATTTAAAAAAAACCGCTCAAAAATTTATGAAAACACCGAGGAAACCCGGTTTGAAAAAACCGAGTCAATCACCATAATAAATACTTATTCGCAGGTTTGCTATTGCCTGCCGAGTGGCGACCGCTATCAGAAATCAGTTATTTCAAACCATATTTCATGCCAATTTTGATCACCCAACATACCATTGTGCAGTGACAAATAAATCTCTTCATAGCATTCGTCTTCTAGTTAATATATATTACTGCTTTGTTTAAGTACATATCGATGTTCCTCTGCAATAACGGCGCAGCTCAATAGAAAAATTTGGTCGATTTTTTTCATTTCCAGATGACTGACAAAAATCAAAAAATTTCAAAACACACGAAAAAATCAATATACTCACAAAACTAGGGGCGAAATATAGTAAAACTGTGTTTTTAGTTTTTCTCGCTAACGTCAGGATTTTTATAAAAGGACTTAGAAATTTCAGGGATGTAATTGACTAAAAAAATTATTTAAAATTTTCAGTGCAATGTAGAATAGCAGTATGGGTGCCAAATGAAAGATAAAATTCTCTAAAATTAAACAAAATTAAATCTGTTTGGCTCGCAAGGACGATTAGGTATTGAAAATTTTTTCTTAAATAGTTTCCTTTTTTAAGCTAATAAAGTTAGCAGGACGAAATTCGAGGATGTGGTGGTGTATATATCAGTATTTAACAAATAAATAAAAAAAAAAAATAAATATTTAAAATTGTCAAGGATATTCGAGGATAAAATTTTAAAAGGAGATTTTAAACAGCTATTCGTCCTTTTCCACCAAAAATTGAATCTTCTACAATTCTATGGTATTTTCTCTTTTATTTGATAACCATGTTGCTACTCTACATTCCACTAAATTTTTGAAAAAATTTTTGTATTAATCATATTTTTGAAGTTTCAAAGTCCTTTTAAAAAAATGCTGACGTCAGAGAGAAAAACTAAAAATGCAGTTTTACTATATTTGGTCCATGGTCTTGCGAATATATTGATTTTTTAGTGTATAAAATTTACTGTCGCACGGTGTAATCACAAGACTGCAAAATTTTTTCGATCGGTGAGACGAAGAGTCTAAAATATACTGCTTCTGCTGTTCTTGGCTTTTGTCATACTAGTCGAACATTAGAAATTAGGTGTAGTACTCAAAATTATCCGTAAAATCCAGGGGAATGTCACATACTTATTGGATATGAAACATCTACTGCAGCGAAATATGTATGTATATAATTACTTTCAAGTCTTGAAATATAATAAATTTGAGTTGCAACCTTCCAGATGCCGAACCTTACTTAAACATCTCTAAAACACTATGCTGCTATTGTTGTTCCATGCGTGGTAGTGTAAAGGTATTAGCTTTTTCTACTGCAATTTTGTATTACTTTATATCACTTGTAGTTTTTGCTTTAGCTAATAACGAACGCTAACTGACATTCTTTATCCTTGTCTCCCGGTTACTCTCTCTGCGTAAAAAAAAAAATTTCTCACATTTTTTGAAATCTACTGCAAGCTTATGCATTTGTTTTTCCGCCATAAACTGCATTCCCATACACACATACATGCATAAAAGCTTCCTGCCTTCCATAGTACAGCTCTTACTAAATTCTTGTTGTTTCTGTTGTTGTACAATTGCTTTCATAACCGAGCTGCTTATCCTGTTATCATAGTAACACTGCTAAACGACAACGCCCGCACGTTCATCTCCTTTACCATAACTCGTTCACTCCTCCGCTTGCTTATGCAATTGCTGTCCTCTTTACCGTACAACTGCCTCTACTTAACTGGTAGAGAAGTGGAGACGAGCTGAATAGCGCTGAAGGCTAGTGTTCCATGTTAGCGACGTCTGTTAGCTGCTTGCCCGTTATGGTCTGTGTGTCCTCAATTTTGTTATGGCAGCTGTATGTTGCATGTTGCCATTGCAGATTAGTGCGCTTTGAAATTTTCTAAAAACAAAAGCAGCAAATGCCAGTTAGACGACAAAACAGAATTGCAGATGCCGGCACAGTGTATAAATATGTGTCGTCGTGAGTGTCAGTTAGTGTGATTATGAAAGGAGTTGCAATATAGTATCTATGCTTGCCCTTATATGTAGGTGTGTGTATGTGTTGCTCGTTTTTTTTTTGCAACGAAGTTTGTTGTGTTAGTTTTTATGAAAACAATTTTGACGTGCTACGTTTTTTAAGAAACTGGGATTTAGAATGAATGTGGATTAAATTCTTGCTAAAGTATGAGTGATAAATAGATAAACAAGATTTTAGTATAGGGTTTTAAATGTGTGACTAAAAAGGATAGATAAAAAGAGAACCCCCTTAAAAATAACGTTCATGGGGAAATTGAATAAATTAATTAAAGTAGTAAAATGAGCGAAACTGAAGAATATACGCTATTTTAACGATGTGTGTACCTATTTCCTTAAGCCAAGAAAAACTTACAGAAGAATACAGAAAATAATAATTTTCTGACTTTCCAAGATATGAAATGATCAGTAAATTTTTTGTAAAGTAAGAAGCATACAAAGAGCAGCAGGCGCAGGAGTAACGAGTGTACTAAGATTCTGCCCCAAAGAAGCGCTAAATGTTA
Organism: Rhagoletis cerasi; assembly: GCA_029783565.1. Lineage (NCBI taxonomy): Eukaryota > Metazoa > Arthropoda > Insecta > Diptera > Tephritidae > Rhagoletis > Rhagoletis cerasi. The sequence goes on from JAPVRG010235645.1 coordinate 9,309, forward strand.
TCCTCAGCTAGATCCTTATCGATCTTCGTCTGAAAGAAGTGGCTACGAAATAAGCGGTGAGACTCAGAGGGTTCCGCCTTGTAGGACAAGGCACTTCTTACATAGGTTGATCATTAACGAAATGCAATTAGGTAGGACGACAAACTATATGGCAGACAATCTAGACTTCGGCTGTAGCATGCAACTGCTATTTCCTTACAAAAGATAATGAAGAAAAGGCCGAAGGATTTAAAATGGAATGCGTTGTTATAGCAGGAGTCTACACTCACGTGTTGCTCTACGATCTACGATCGGAACTTCTAGGTATCCTACAAGCCTATAAAATCTTAGATAATAGAGCCGAGTACAAAAAGAAAGCAACAATACAATCTGACAGCCAGGCGGCGTTCTCGACTGCGTTCCCGGACATAAGAAAATTAAAGGCAATGAGAAGACCTATGAATTGGCGAAGGCAGGAACCAGTTTGGACGAATTGGAAGCGGTGGCACTAAGCTGATCTCTTGGAATAATCCAAAGAGAAATAACGCTGCATTTCCTTGGACTGGCTAGAAACAGTTGGTCAGATATTCAGCAGGCCTGTAAATTATCAAGAGAACTTTTAACTGACTACAGCAGGACGAAGACCTTGGACCTGCTTCATAGACGAAGGACAGAAGTGTTCACAGCTGTAGCAACCATCACGGGGCACGGACCCATAGGCAAACATGCGGCAAAAAATACTTCGCTATAATGGGAATAGCCACAGCTGTCAGCTAAACGAAGGCGAAGAAAGCAAGAAACAGCAGATACCTAGTAACACAACTAATAGACCTATTATGAGTTACAAAAGCGAAATGGGCAGATTCATTATAGAATCGGAATGATTCGACCAAGAAACATAGGATGTACAAAACATTTTCCATGACACAAAAATGCGCCAAATGTATACTAAACAGCTTCTAGGAAGCATTGCAGCTATACACCATTTGGTTGGCATGCCATTTGTCCGTATGAGGTACAGATAAAAATTCTATAAATGTTTATAATCCTGCATTTTCTCAAATCTACTGCAGGCAGTGTGAAGGTGAATACAATATCTAACATCTCCCAGCATACTATGATTCATAAAATGAGGAAACTGAAGAGAGGCCAAGAAAAAGTTTAAGTCAGGACGTGAACAACGAGTCCATGCATTCAAACCACTCTGAAATCTCTTGATGAGAACAGCCAATATTACTTAAGTAGCCTAAAAACTGGAAAAAGGAAACGGAGTACTCGTGGAAAACAATCTCAGCGAAAAAGCGATTTGTCGGTTAGCAAGGGAAAATTCTGCAAGTTTCTAAATTGTGTTCTATGGATGAAAAAAACATAAGGACTGAGGTTACGTTATCTTAGAGGCTAGCGATGACTTGTAGGCCAGTCAAAATCTTTAAGTACGATTTTTCTGCAGGAAAAAAAGTTTTCTGCAACATCCATCTGAGTTTTCGGATATTCAGGAAATGTTCAGGTATTGTACTTTTCAAAGATATTTGCTTACAGGATGCGGTGTAGCTTTACAAAGTTACCAATTTTTAATAAACTCTCCTTTATCACTCTGTACTATACATATAATATAGCACCACTAAAAAATAATAACTTCATTCATGTGCGCATTGGGTATACGAAATTCCTTAGCATTTGTATCAATTACTTAACCTTGACAATATTGCAGCTTTTCCATAATCCTCAGTCAGCCTTCAGTATTTTTCTTAAAAGGACTGTAAAATCCAAAGATATGGTTATTTTAAAAAATTATCAAGCAAATTCAGAGCAATGTAGATTAATAATATGGACATCCAATAAAAAAAAATTCTCTAGAATTAAGAAACATAAATATTTTGGATCATAATAACGAATTCATATTGAAAATATCCTTTTAAAAATATATAAAATAATAAATTTTTAAGAGGAAACTTTCTATACTAATTCGTTTTTATGCTCCAAAGTATTTAGGCTTCTTAATTCTATAGAACTTTCTCTTTTATTGGATACCCATATTGTTATTAAACAGTGCTCTAAATTGTTTTGGTAATTTTTTAAAAGAACCATATCCTGGGATCTTACAGTCATTTTAAGAAAAATCCTGACGTCATAAAAGATAACTATAACACAGTTATAATATATCTGGCCCCTAGTTTCACGACTATATCGATTTTTTCGTGTGTAAAATTTATTGTCGCACGGCGTAGTATAACTCCACTAAATAACTCCACTCATTCATGTGCGCATTGGGTATACGAAATTCCTTAGCATTTGTATCAATTACTTAACCTTGACAATATTGCAGCTTTTCCATAATCCTCAGTCAGCCAGCTTGCAACTGATTTACCACTTTGACTTCACTTCAGCAGTGGACTATTGAATTTCACTTCAATTACAGCTTCTTCCTCACATTTATGTATACATACATACACACATACATTATATGTATTATATGCATGTATATAGAGACTTAAATGTACCCACCCACATGCACACGACTAGAGAAAAACAGACAGGACAACGGACACCATTTGTCAGTGAAGCCGACAACCGGTAGACACTTGGCAGAGTTACATTTTGATCTTCATCAATATCCGTTAACACTAAATGGCAACAAATGGCAATTGAACATAGTGCGGAAGCGCAATAGAAGTGAGTAAGTGATGAAAAAATATCAACACACCCACTACATAACTAAATGCTCATTTGTGTGTACACATATATAGAATATTTTGTAAGTGTTTCAACAGGATATGGCATTGCAAGTGAGAATGCATTATTTGTTGTGAAGGTGTTGTTGCTTGGTGTTGATGGTTTACTGCTTATCCTCGCACACAAGAATATGAGTAGATGTTTACATATACATATGTATGCACATGTAAATATGTATGTGATTACAAATATGCGCCAATTCATGGTGCTTGACGCTAAGAGCAACAGCAAACAGGAAGTGCACCAGGTTGGCACTATCAAAGGCAGGTCACGCCTGAGAAGATACAACAAGTGACTATGTAGCCTATGACTTAATGTTGAGTGAAGTGTTTTTCTCTTATAAATGGCAAAAGGTATGTAAATATATATAGACGACGTTTGTTTATGTACCTCTAAATATAAATTCAAGCCTGTTAAAGAAGAATATAAATCTTAAGCCAATTTAAAAATGTCTGCTCCTTATTAAGAACGCTTTTAAACTGGTGTCTCTCAAACAAAGTTCGTCCTGAATACTGTAGAAAATAAAATACCAATTGTGCAAATAGAACGATCTTGGCTTCAACTGTGGCAGCAGAGTAATCGCTTTTTTTACAGGTCCCATACCCAGCTAACAGCGGCACGTTTTGGAACAGCTTATGTATGGTGGACACACATAGACTCCATGTTTGCAGCCGATCCTTCGGTTGGATAGACGCTGCTGACTCCCGTGAGCCATTGGGCCAAAGGAGCCTGAGTGTTTTTTTTTTCAACTTTTTTCTACATCTGTAAAAACAACTTAAAAATAAAAGCAAATGAATGCGGAAAAGTGTGTTCGAGGTGCAAATGCCGTCATCAGAGCTGAGTACCGAGATATACTCAATTATATGCCCTCAAATTTCAGAGTACTCGGAAGATCCTTTAAAGGACTATGACGGATCGGAAAATGTTTAGTCCGTTTCAACAGGTCTTTGAAGAGTAGAAGTAATACCAGTAGTCATACTATTTACTATATTTCACAGAAAAGATACTTGGTAGCGTTGGTGGAACTGGCAGCACATAGGTGGTTTTGTTAACAAGGAAAAAAGTTCCGCGAATTCTATTTCAAATTAGTCCTTCGCACTCCCTAAGCTTATCGCAAAAAAAGATTAGTTGAAATATTTATCACGTATATCTTATGGGATTATCAAAATGGGTATTTCTCCGTCTGTTAAGTCAATGCATTCAACTGATGAAACGCACATAACGTAAGGGGATGCCACAACGAATCCGTTGATGTAAACAAACCCGCTAATTTGCATTGGCTACAAATCAGTTGGTTGTTATTCACTACTTGCGTTGTTGTTGTGCCGCGTTTGACGCACGTAAAAAGTAGAGAATAGAGTGACTTTCGTCCGATACTAGCGTGTTTCATACAAAAGCACACAACTTACTTTCCGCCACGGTTGCAACGTATTCATTCTGACGACCACTTTAAACGGCAAACACACCACAAAAGGTTTAAATATAGCCATTAATATAAAGCTACTACAAACCCTCAAAGCTAAGTCAGTCGTAAAATTGCCACATAGCGATCTTAATTAACTACGAGCAAAGCTTAGTATGCAGCACTCAAGAAAAACGAAAAACCTATATGTGACCCGGCCTAAGAAAAGGTGGCTTATGACTCAAAAAAGAAAGGACTTTCTAGTTTTCACCACGTGAAAGAGCGTCTCAAAAACTATCGAAACCATGTCATGTCATGTTTTGAGTCATAAGCCACCTTTTCATAGGCCGGGTCACCTATACAGAGCTATCGTGAAAGTTGTCCTAGATACTTAAGGACATTAGTGGCATTTTTTTGTAAGCGAGCGTGAAAAAAATGCTGAACTCGGTTAAAATTTCTCTTTAGCTACATAAGCAACCCTGTAGGCATTCGCAATGAAACATGTGATTAATTGAATGCGATTTATACACAAAAGCCAACTGAAATTTGGCAATTTCGCGAAGTATTTGTGTAATATATATATATATGTTTAAAGTATTCATCAAATACATAAGGAAACAAAAATTTCCCAAGTACTTTTTCATCAACAATTCACAATAGAGCAGGTTTTTCACTTAACAACACTACGCATCAGGTGGCGTATATTTTAACCGACCTGGCTGAACTCGCATAAATAAACAAGTTTGTGTTGCTGCTTTGCATGTATTTCGTTACTTTACCGAGTGTTTTTTCGTAGCTCGGTTAAAAAAAATGCACCTGTTATGTAATTTCTGATTAATTTGGTTATATGACAAAATGTCAAAAACTCAAAAATAAGTAATTTAAGGAACAGAATGAGAATTTATATCAAGAATATGGAGGCCCATCGAGAACATTTTTTTCTTGTCGTACAATTTTATCCTCCTTTCACTTATTCGCAAGTGCAAATAACTACTCAAAAATGCAATTTCAATCAGTAAAACAAAGCCAAAACCACTTCATTAAAAAATTGCGAGTGCACAGGAGTAGCATAAAGCAAAACAATAGAATTTTCAATACATTACAGATATGTTTTGAGGGAAATAATATCTACAGCCAACATTTACGGTGAGTGTGAGGAATATTGTTTCGCACAACTTTACATTGGCCGCAGGCGGAAGTCAGAACAGCAGCAATGACAAGGCGCTGAAAAAACGTTAGATTGCCTGAAATGTTTATAAAGCCCTTGCGCAGAAAAGGTTATAGTCACTAATTTTGTAAAGAGAGAGTGAGATAGATAAAATGATCTCGCCTAGCGATTTCAAGCGGACAATAGACAGTTTCATTTGCAAACAAAACACGCCAACATACGCACAGCAGCTGTTCGTTGCTTTTTTACCATTGTCTGTGCAATTATTTACGCATTTGTTGGCCTGTGAAGTGAACTTTTTTCGGCAACAAGGAAATGAAAACCTTTTGATAATGAAAATTTGTAAAATTCTCAACTTACCACCGAAAAGGGCCAAATTTGGCAAAAAAAAAGTACATATGCATGTATGTGTGTTCTCTTGTTTGCACATGCTATATGTGTATGTATGTCCTAGAGTTTTACGCCGATAGGCTTTGTGGCGGCGACGCCACTGCTAATCTTATCATGTAATCTCGTCACCGTTAGGCATTTGCCACTCTAATTCAGATTATAATTATATTTCATTCGTTCTTGAATTAGTTTTAAATTGAGATATTTTCAATTCGTATTTTGATTAAAATGGCAAAGGCTTAGCTCTGATTTATGAGCGATCACAAGAAGGTCTTGAGCTACATGGTTTTCTATGTTCTCTACAAATACATAACAATTAAATTTAAAAAAAAACCTGTAGCAAATTTATTTACAGTTTATTCATTAAAATTTCTACTAGGTACTGTGATAGCCTTTGATAATATCAGCGCATAATTATTGATGTTCTTAAACTAGACATTAGATCAAGGAATTGTACCTCTTCAGAGAATATGTTTTGGTTTGAACAAGAGGGCTGAACATGAATATGGTACTCACACATTTTTTGCCAAAAAAAAACTGTCCATAAAATTAAATTACTATTCTTTAGAAATACTGCCGCCATATTGAAAACAAGAGTGAGTGGTCAACTTTTTTCCAACAGTTCAACTCATAAACTCCCATAGATGGTTAAAATTTCCGCAAAAAATATTAAGAAGAAAATTTTACTAAGGATCACCGAAAACGTTAGTTCTTTCCGAATTAAGGCGGAAGAGTAAATATATAAACTGTAATGAAAAATAATGAGAGCGCGCTACAGAGTTAATTAAAGACGAAGTATAAAGGCGTCCGGCGATAGGGGAGATGCCGAGTATTGTTTATGCAGTCAAGCATTGAATTCCGAAATGTAAAGATACAAAGCATCGAACTGAATTGGGGTAACAAAAATCTAACGCGCGCTCAAGCGCTTGTCATCTGAACACACCCTTACTCGGCGGCGGCGCGTGAGAAATGCCGAAAAAAACGGTGGCGGCGGCGTAGCTCACCGGCGTAAACGTCTAACATGTACATACGTACATTAATGTGTTTTTGGATGTGTGGTATACCAGCAGCAGACGGTTTGTTTGTTGTTAATGAAAAATGCAAATGACGCCGCCAAAAGTGTTTGAGTGGTTGTTGATATGGAAAAGCGCTTTTTTAAAAGCAAAGCGATTGCCATTCTTAGGCGGGAGTATGTACCTGCATACATACGCATACGTGAGTGAGTATTTAGTAAATAAGTATAAGGTGTGTAAGCGTGTGTTTGCGTGCGGAACTGTGGCTTGATTTCTATTAAATTTCGACTTCTTTCCGTATGCCAGACGTTGCTGCCGGCATATTTGCGCTATGATGAATTGTTGATTGGCAATTTACAATTTTTCTTGCATTTTTTTCGAAGTGAGTTTGGAAAGAGTTTTTTTTTTGATTATTAAATAAAAGGAATTGCGCCGCTACTGTTAGAACTTATTTCGAAAACAGGCTAGAAAAAGGCATGTATGTATTTAAAATCAGCAGCTAAAAATAAAGTTTTCTTAGCAAACTTTCGTCTTTTTTTTAAGATTCGATTATCTCAAATCTAACAACTCTCATGCAAAGCAACTCAATTAAATCACAGTTTCTCATCAAAACAAGCATGGCACCATAGCAAATCATCTTTGCACGCTTGTGCACCTTGACACACGACATTCAGTCAAAAATAAAATGAAAAAGACAGCGAAGAAAAACTATAAAACCACGCCTCAAAATTAAGAAATGCCTATTTTCCAACATTTCGTCATTAACGAAATTGAAAATTTCTTAATTTATCGCCACATTAAGAAAAGTTGCCTTGGTAGCATGCAGTAACAGCATCCGCATCATCGCCAGCATCGCTCAAGCAGCGTGCCACACGCGCATAAAGCACAACAGTTATGTATACACCACGCGCAACGTGCCGCACATAGCCGACAGATAGTTAGAAGGTGGTACGAATGGAAGATATGCATACATAGGTGCCGCTAAGAACCAACACCAGAACTAATATCCCGCGCAGTCGCTGTAAGAACCAGTCTGCCTAGCAGGCACCACAGCAACAGCAAATACATCGGTTGGGCTGGTAAGCAATCGTTAGCGCTGACAGCATTGACTAATTGTAATGTATGATGACGCGTTGGTCGCGTGGTTCATCGTTCGGATTGTAGGCAGCCAGCAGCTAGCAGTCACAGCAGAAGCAGCCGATTTGCCGCTTGCAACGAACCGCGAAATACGCATTCGCTGCAGTGCAACAAGGTGACAGTGTTGATTAAGTTGAGGAAATGCGAAGAGATATGACGCGAAAGCATGAACCCAGCCGACTTACTTACATATATATAAAGATGTGTTTGTCTCTCTGAGAATGTCTGCCTATGCAGCAAGGTAAGCAATCACAGCACAATGACCCAGGCGCCCGACTGGAAACAAAAAAAATAGACAACTAGAAGACAGTGCTTTTATTTTAATTTTAGTAATTATACTCTGCGCCAGCGTTGCAAAAACCAAAAGAAAATCAACATGGCATGCATAAAAGAGGTTCTACATACACATACAACGATTTGTTTTGATGAAATCTACTTTTTCAAATTTTGGTGCTTAGTTTTTCTGCCTGGAAACTGAAGTGCTGTTAGAAGATAAGCCCTATTATTTCTGATCATTGAGCTCTAATCAGAAATCATGATATCGCCAGTCTCTTCTGTACTGGTTCCACCTCATAATAGAGAGCTACTTACGAGGGCCCCAGCCAGACAGGCTCTGCCTTTTAAACGATACCTTAAAATCTTGATTCCAGGGTTACTTTTACTGCTAGATATCTGTCATCTTTAATGTTTTACATCCATGCGAGCTCGGCGCCTTTACTTTCCAAGACCAAGAGTCTTTCTTCCTCCTCTGATCTATCCAACTTTCGTCCCATTCCGAACACAGGACCCTTGCTCAAGAAAGTATTTGTGTCGTCCGATATGACGAATTCTTCTTCAGGGCACATGGGCCTTTCCACAGGTTCGAGATATCCTCTTCTCTACCAGAAAATCAAGAAGATGGGTAGCAAGCTTTTTGAAATGGGAAATAGGGACCTCCTTCTCGAAGCCAACACTTATGACTCCCCGGGGCTCAGAGAGTACGTCAAAGAACTCTCCATTTACCAGTATAAACTCTAAGCTGTGGCATGGAAAGCTCTGATGGCAGCCAGACAAAGGCTCGCGGGCGCAAAGGCATCTAAATCCTTCTTGTCCACGGCTTCCAACTTAGCACAATTCCTCCCTTCTATAAACTACCAGTGCTTTTGCAGCCTCATCGACACAAACAATGCTTTTCTAGATTCTGGGACTCCAACCAATATATAAACATAGCGGTGGTGCCCCCGAGCTTTCTTTAACCACCTTCACAAACTCAGTCGAAATAACCGACGGCACGCACTTCCTGTTTTCTCTGAATATGGTGAGGTCTCTCCTGATGTGGCCGACAACATACACGATAATAAGAGCGCGGCACTAATTCTGGGCTTTATGGTTCTGGGTCTTGACACTTCAGCCGCTCAGAGACCATGCAAAAAGGAATCAGTTTGCGCGTGGAATCTTTTGAGCCTACTGGACCTTCCAAGTATGTTTCTTAGATAACTGGGAAAGTCGGCCGACTATATCGTTCCTAATATCTGGATTGCAGTACGTCGCGGTCTGATTAGACTTTTCGGTCCGCTGTAGTCATTAAGTTGAGAATAAAAGCATTTTAGAAGCCTTCTTTTTAAAGTTTCCGAAAAAACTACTTTTAATCGAGTCGTGCTACTGGTCTTCTATTCCCACTAGAAATCGCTTCCATTGCTTTCCTTTGCTAGAATTGTAGACCTTACAAGGGATCATTACAACGTGGTCCAAATCACGGGTCTAAATGTGCTGGTGTTAGCAGCACAGCTACTCTAAGCTAATCCAACAACTTAACACGACGTTTAAGAAAGTGTGTAATACAAGCCCAGGCAAATTAATATAAGGTGGTAGCGGTAGTACAAAAACAAAAACTTACATGTATTTTGTTTTTGCTTTCGGTAGACAAATGTCAAATTCCAGATATTCTTTTCTCAAGGAAGAAGAGGGAAAGAAAATTCGAAGACTCTCACTTACTCGCTCAATCACTTAAGCGAAATAAGCAATTTCGACGCTTGTGTACCGAGGCGAATTAAACCAGCTGTTCTAGTAACACCACCTTATATCAATTCGCCTTGAGACAAACCGAGCCAATAATAATCACATTAGAAACTTCAAATTAAATTTCCTAAATTTGATCTTTATTCATATGCATATATGTAATACTTCTATATTGCCAGTTCCGTATGCTCACTATGTGTTTTTATTCCGAAATCAAAGAGAGACAACATATTACGATTTTTGCGTCAGTTGTAGAATACGTGTGTATTTTTAAACTACTACACGGAAAAAAGTGTCAAATCATCACAGGGGCGGCTCAATGAATTTAATATTTTTTTGGCCACTTTTTGCGGTAAATTTTTGAAACCTTTCGCTATAATATCGAATACTGGTGCTAATATGCCTGGATCATACAACTCCAAATACAAAACGATTTCCCCAATAGCTTAAAAAGAAATAATTTCGCACATTCAAACGGCCACATATCGGAAATTATAGATGTAGATCATATTATATAATACATACATATATATATTACCAAAAATATATGAAACTAGCTGCAATACCCGGCGTTGCCCGGAGGCATCAAAGACGAAAAATCAATTAGCAAAGTAGATTATGCAGAAAGCCAGTTCCCAAGAGACTAATCCGTAATCTGCTACAGGCAGTTTATCT
>JAPVRG010235670.1:5137-17474 GCA_029783565.1 Rhagoletis cerasi
CTTATAACCATGAAGGGGTAGTAATAGTTGATTACCATTGGCCACAGTGCCTACCCACTACTATTAGATCCAATAAATTTTTTTTTATATAAATACATACATGGAAACATACTGGTCTTCCCCTCACTGAGTTATTTAGGTTGGGTTTGAACAGAGCATCGAATCCTCCACCTGTAAAATGGTAGCATATCTATTTACATCTTAAGTACTCGCGGTCGCATTTTCAATGGGCGTATGACTTCCCTACAAGGCACTGCTTTTCTTTCTAGTGTTTCTAATTGACACATTTTCATTTTTTATAGGTGAATATTTCAAATTTATACACTCCAGAAATGAATGTGGGTTTGATTTGAATATACATTCATGTCGAGTACACTGGGTTATTGTTTATATACACAATACATAATCTTGAATAATGAATATGTAATAAATAACAATGAATGTAAATATTTTTCCACTCAAACTGTATGTGAACATAGCGAGAGGAAGTCAAATCGTTGCAATCACAGTAAAGCAATCTTAACTCTACAGCAAATACTTGGTGGTAAGTGATATACTGTTAACACACTGTTATCTGTTAACACTTATGTTAATACATGGTGGAAAGCAAAATACTAATCATCTTAGGGTACAACGGTAGGCGAATCGTGCCAACCGTGACGTTCATTTTAAAGCAGGGACCGAAAATAATCGTTAAATATCATGATTTTTATTTTTCGATCAAAAAATAATCGTTATTGTTTAATTCGATAAAGAAAATAATCGTTATTTTTTATTTTTATTTTTTTTTTCGACAATTTTTCACCGTTATAACAGAGAGTGCTTTTTTATGACCGATTTAAATATTTTTCGATCGAAAAAAATAAAAATCATAAAATAACGATTAAATTTTATCGAAAAAATATAAACGAAATTTTAACGTTTAAATTATGATTTTTATTATAAAGATCATCACCGTTACGGTCCCTGCTTTAAAGGTTTATCAATGGGGATTAAATTAGCAAATTACAGAGTTAAAATCAGAAACTCAAAGGCACCTCGTTGAGAAGTGCGAGCCCCATTTCATTTAAAGAACAACTAAGATCTACTTACTACGAACCAAAAAGATTTCTTAACATCACAAAAAGTTCGGTGTAAAACACTAAAGGCCGATTCATATACGACTTTCCTCGCTTTGCTTGACAGTTTCAACTTTGAGAACAAAGCGAAGCAAAGAGAGCGGATGCCACAATGAACACTTTGACTTTCTGCGCTCCATGAGCTTTTCTTCCATTATTTAATTTCTGAAAAAAATAAATATAAACGCTTACATACAATATATAATGTCACAACATTATATTTACCTTGCTGTCTGATTTGTACTATGAAAGTAAAAAAATTAATACAAAAATAATGCCAGCTGATAGTCAAAGCGTAAATAAGATGAATGTTGCCTAAGATTTTGCTTCGTTTTGCTATGCTTTGCTTCAAACGTTTTTTATGTGAGCATACTCATGCATATGCCTACATCGATCTTATATGCCAAAGCAAAGAACTGTCAAGCAAAGCGAAGAAAGTTGTATGTGAATCAGCCTTAAAAGTCACGACAAACCTCGAATAACCCAAAACCCCCAAAAAGTACACAAATATTTCGAAAAAATCTCGATGCAATACAGAAAAAAAACTCAAAATGTTCCGAACTACACCTGAAAATTTAAAGGGATCTTGTGAAAATCTCGAAAAGTCGCAAAAGAAAACACTTAAAGTCGCGGAGAACTGTGAAAGGTACCGCAAAATCCTTAAAGGTCCCCAATAAATCCTCAAAAATACCTTAAATATTCGGAATAAAAACTATGAGTTACGAAGCAATTCGAAAGGCCACGAAAAATTCAATAAATTTAGAAATAGTCATAAAAAATAACCAAAAATCAGAAAGGAATGTAATAAAACACAAAAAGTCACGAAGAGTGTTCCAAAAAAAAAACACTAAATGTACCATGAAATTTCGAAAAACTGCCAAAAATACCCTAATTTTTAGAAAGACCCCGAAAGGCTCGGTTTAAAAAACCACAAGTCTCAAAACACCGGAAACGTTTCTAGAAGGTCCAAAAATTTCCAAAAGGTCTTGTAAATATCTAAAGGTCCCCCATAAAGCTTCAAAATACCCTACATGTTCGAAATAAAACACGAAAAGCTACGAAACGCTCTGAAAAGAAACAAAATAGACAACAAAAATCTAGAACTATAACAAAAAATTCTCGATAAGTTTCGGAATAAAACACTAAAGTTACAGGCGGCCGCCGTGGTCGAGTGCTTAGAGGTGCGCACTACCACTCGGTAGGTCCAGGCAGCGTTGCCAGATTTACGATGCCGTCGTCAATTTGAAGATTTTTCATTCCAATGAGGATTGACCGATTTTGTACTTAAAAATTACGATTTTGGACTACCCGTCGTTATCTACACATATTTTGAATTTTTTAGTTTTTGTTTAATATTTTTGTAGCAAAAAGGCGTGAAAAAAGAAATGCAAATCTTTTATAATTTTTACCACTTTATGCTATTTTGCAACACTGTCAAATGTGCTGACATTTTCGTTTGTCTCTCATCCGCTATCTAGCACTGAGCAAGAACAACATTTGATATTTAAGCACCAAAATGCAAATATTTGTGATAGTAAGAGTAAGAGCTACACGATTTATCTGTGAAAATGTTATTAAGGATTTTCCAATTTTTTGTTTTGTAGGTACTAACGCTCAGGGACCAGCTTCAAGTGCGCCCAAAGAGGAAGATGTGAGTGCCGGATTTTTGCACGTCGTTTTTATAGTGAAATTTTTGAGCAAATTAAAAAAAAAAACTTTTTAATTTTTACAATGTGGTTTCACAAAGTTTCAATTTTATAGATCCGCATCAAGTCGTTGGAAAAAAATCGATTCTTTACATTTCATGCAAGAGTTTCCACACATAATCGATCAGGACACTGCTCAAGATAAGTATAGCGAGTTTAGGGAATTCAAATTTTTTTACCTTAAGACATATTTTGACGATATTGATGAAGTTTCTCCATAATTTTTTTTTGGAAAACTATTTCCAATATCAAAAGAGTCGATTCTACATACACTTTTTCCATGCAAATTCGTTTTGAATTTAATGTGCTTACCGCACTCGTCAGCAAAAATAGAACGAATTTTTTCAAAAATTGATTTGAACAAAACAAAAGTCTGAAACCTTTTGGAAATTGATACATTACAAGAAATCTGGGTCAAGATTATTTGAATATTAAATAACTTTTTGTGTCATAACCGATAAAGAAAATTAGCTAAAAATATATAAATGTTTTTTGTTGTTTGTTAAAGACTTTCAAAAGCAAAAAAAAAAAAAATCGAAAATTCTTTCATTTTTTAATTAACAATTTAGGGCTAAGAATGACTATTTTGAAGGCAATTTTTGACGATTTAAATTTAAAAAAAAAATATGGTAACACTGGGTCCAGGGTTCGAATCTATGGTCCCAGCAGCATGGACATTTTTTCTAATAGCGGTCGGCGCTGGGCAGGCAAAGACAAACCTGCGAATGTATTTCTACCATGAAAAAAAGCATCTTATAAAAAACCAATTGCTGTCCTGGGGCGGCGTAAAACTGAAGGTCGTTCCCCTTTGTGTGTAAACATCAAGGCGCAAACCACAAATCGGAGGTGCAGCTCGGCCAAAAACTAACAAATGTGTAAGCGCCAATTGTGTTTTTTTAATGTCACAAGAAGTACGAAAGGTTTCGACGAAGTCCGGAGAAAAATCTTGAATAGTCCGAAAAACTTTCGAAACAATCCTTACTAAACTGTAGAACACATAAACATAAGTTTAAATGAGACCCTTAGGTTGCAAAACTTGTGTCTGAACCAAAAAAAAAAAAACAGTACAACGCCACTATATCACATGTCAGTTTATTCTTGCAATCAACTACATACTTATCTATCTCTATTTGCAATGTAGTTTGAGACATTATAACATTAACACAACAACAATTATTTTAGCAGTGCTGTATACAAACAAATATTCATAGTTTTAAATAAATAGATACCGTGACTCAAACGAATGTGCAAGTGTTGATTTTATTTAAATATTCAATATGTTTTTCAAGTTAAATTTTTTGATATTTTCTTATAAAAATATTGTGCATGTTCCAAAACCGCATAAATAAAAGTTTAAAATTATATACAGAATTTAGAAAATTTAACCAAATTTTCATCGAAATTTCGAGCTTTTCAATCCGAACTTTAGAACATTTTTGGGTATGCAGTTTTATAGCCCATAAAGTGCAAGTTTCAACTGCCTAAAAGATCGCGTTGATTTTTAATGATTTTTTTTGCTGACGAATTTTTGCACTCTTTTCCATATAAACACGAAATTCTCATGAAGCAAAATAAGAACCATTCGAAACCACATATCAAAAAACCAACGCCAGTTTTTATAAATTAAAGTCGTCAGCAAAAAAGATTAAATATTAAAAATCAACGCGTTGTTTAGCAACTTGAAACTTGTGCTTTAAAATTTTAAATTAAATTCATCTAAATTCTGTATTAACTTTGGAACATTGATTTATGTATGTGGTTCTGACTAAAGCATGAACAATATTTTTATAAAAAAACAAAAAAAAATTTAACTTGAAAAACATTGAGAATATTAAAATGAAATCAACACGTGAGCACTGGTTTGAGTCACTGTATGTAATAATTATGTTTATTTGCCACTAGTAGCTTATTTTCGCTATATGCTGGGTCTGCCAATCGGCAATTTGTGGCAGATTTCTACTCATTTTGCTATTATAGAAGAGGCTTTCGTAGCTTTGTGGTTGAATGAGTTGATTTTTCATATTTAACTGATGTATTTGCTTGATATTATTTTTCAACTGTAATTGCTGAATTGGCGAAGATTCTTGTTGTGATTTAGTCTTATTATTGCGATATTTCTGAAGCACAAAAGTGGGCAGATCAACTAGCAGAAAGTAGGCCAATTCCATGGTACTAATTAGCGAACAGCCGAGGAAGAGACCAGCAATGCCACCGAATGCGACTAGAATTACATAAAATATAATATCGAGACAAGTTGTAGTAAGTTTTGGGGAATGAAATTTTAAGTTTAATAACTGTTACTAAATACTAGTTATACATAATATCCATTGCAGGAGCATCATCATCATCATATTCACCTTTGCATAAATTAAACACTCACCCATTAAATCCACCCAACCGAAAATCAAACTTGTGCGATAGACCATCATCGTTTCGAAACGGAAATGCACATCTAAATCTACATATGACAGATTGCCGCGTATTTCCGGCGGTAGAAATGATGCACGCGCATCCGCCAAATAATTTAGTGAGTAACAATTGCGAAAGCACTCACAAACCATACCCTCATGATAGTTGCGTACATACTCCTCCTCTTCCTCGCTGTGAGAATACATTAAAAGCTCTGCAAATAAATAGTACGTACAGTTTGAGGCATTAGAAAGTTAAATAGTGAGATAGTGAGCGAAAGAGAGGTAATGAAAATTGTAAACAACAGTTCGAATAAAGTATTACCGTTATTCTGCGCCAAGCACAACAAATCCTTTGCCTTGCAAGTAGGATAAGGACCTGTAAAAGTAATAAGGTATGATTTTAAGTTGGGGGAAAATGCGCCGCAGAGTGCATTGGGGTTTAGTTACTTAGGTGCATTGAAGTATATTGGGTGGGCATGAGATGTACATTTGATGGCTTGTACGTGCTTACCAGGTGGAAATAGCAAGTCCATTGTGCAATTACAATATTTTACCAAGTACTGTTGATGGCACTCTGATTGGCAATTTTCAATCATATAAACGTAACCACGTAGCGTGCGAAAATCCTTGCTGTTCTTTTCATCCTTTTGAAGTTAGCGTTTAGAATTAGGAAAAAATAAGAAAAAAAAATTGTGGGAAAAATTTTTAGCTAAACTTAAATTTAAAGTAATTCTTTTGGTCACAAATTTTTAGGTACTGTATTGAAGGTTGCACTTTACAGCAAAAGTAACTCGCTAAGAAAAGTTTCATGTTTGTAGGTCAAAACGCGCTGGTAAAACGTTTCAAAACTGAGGAAGACTTCAAGTTAGGCCTCCATAGCAAAAGAACAAAGGAAACTTTAGCAAAAAGAAAATAACGAACAGAGAACTGCACTGGAATGAGGCTGGTTATCAGCGCAAGATGAAAAAACTACTTTTATAATAAAACAGAAAAAGATTCGACAAGCTTACTAACCTCTCTAAGGCCAAACATAGTATTCGAACAAATATCTTAGCAATTAATTGCAGATAAAGGATTCGTCTACACAAACCCGGAATCTGCTCACCTGATGCTGGTCCCCTGCTCTCAGAATACGATGCTGCATCGAGAAGACAAAAAGAAACCTCGGCATGTCTAGTCGGGAGCCTCAACACTTGCTCTCAATAATCAACCCGTTAGAACTCCAAAGGGGCCAAGGACTTGACGATGTGTTGTGCGCAGTCTTTATGGTATAACCATGCATGTTATCTACTGGCACGAAATAGTGATGGGAATAGCGGGAATCATCAGTTTTGATTTGCCCAACGACCCTCTCGAGAAAAAGGCTCCTGACTTGCCCCCCGGAAGTTCCCAATCCGCTTCAGTGTCGGCTGCAAAACTCGGAGAACTGAGTTTTATGCTAAGAAAGATCAATCGGAGATGATAAGACAGTCTCCCCTTCGCCTTCCAAGTTTAGAAGGACTGTGTTTTAATACAAACTTAGCTACTTCTCTCGTTCATGGCCGACTGGGATGGGGTATTTGAACGTGTGTTCCGGAGTTGAACCGTAACTTTTCTCTGACTTTTTTTATCGCCGAAGGCTGTACTGATTTTTGAAGCGTGGTTGCTTACGCAAGATGAACGAAACGAATTTTCTGGATAGTTGGGCGAGTCTAGCGTCTTTTATTAAAAAAATTGGTTTAAGTTTAGGCCCACGACTTTCGGAACACACTCGGAAACACGGCTGCTGATTATTTAGCCAAAGAAAAAGAATAGTCTACTAGCTATTCTTGCTGGAATTTTGCTGGTTGGAACCTGCGCCAGAAAGGTAGGCATCGTCTCCTATGGATTCGGTAGAAACAGTAGGAAGGAAACAGTAGAGTACCTTCTTTGGTGCAGATCAAACGAAGAGAATTTTCTTTCACATCTTTGCAAGATTTTTCCGATCCAAGATTTCACAAGATACTCAATTTAATTAAAACAAAAAGAAAGACTCGCCATTATGAAGGGAAGAAGAGTTCGGCTTTTATATATGGAATATACTCACTCAGAGTAATGCAATCGATAGACTTTAGGCAAGTGATATCTCTAGCTGTTAGCGACAACGAGTTCAAGCTGATAATCTTCAGTAAAAATGTGCTTAGACTAAGGAAGGTGATTGCTAAGCTTTCAACGTGCAAAGAGGAAAGAGAACAACATGCAAAGAGACAAAGATTAAAGGCTTTTAGTTGGTAAATAAAAATATCTCGAAATATTTGGATCTAGTTTGATGTCAACATAATGCCTAAGCCAGATGAGGTTTTTAATAAGACAGTATCCGTATAAGACTCCCTTCCATAAATATCGAACGCTGAAAGATTATTTCGCCGGTATTCAAGAGCTACTGGAAGAAAACATTGTTTTCCTACCCTAGCGTCCAACTAGCCTAGATCGATTTATGTTGCAGTCAGAGGCCTAATTGCAAGTTCTTATAAATTGTCGACCTTAACAGATTTACACACAATGAAAAGCCAAACTGGTCAATAAGCATTCTCTTAGATTTATTGGTACTAGAGCTCGCCCAATGGTTGAAATTCTACCACCACAACGGTCAGCATCCTTATATAAGATTAAATTATATTCCTGTTTACTTTGGTTCACTTTATTTTATTTTTGTTTTTTATTTTTACTTATTTTTAATTTATTTTTATTTTGTGTTATATTACTTACTTTATTATATTTTATTTGATTTGATTTTATTTTATTTTATATTATTTTATTCTATTCTATTTTGTTTTATTTTATTTTATTTTATTTTATTTTATTTTATTTTATTTTATCTTATTTTATTTCATTTTAGTTGATTTAATTTCATTTGATTTGATTTGATTTTATTTTATATTATTTTATTCTATTTTGTTTTGTTTTATTTTATTTTATTTTATTTTATTTTATTTTATTTTATTTTACTTTGCTTTATTTTATTTTATTTTATTTTATTTTATTTTATTTTATTTTATTTTATTTTATTTTATTTTATTTTATTTTATTTTACATAGATGAGCGAAGTTGTGAACTATTGCGCCTCAAGCCTAATTGTGGCGAAATATCAGGTAATGCAATGTGACGTGATGTGAAAGGGTGTCTTGTCACGCTGTGCCAAATGATGTTGTCATTGATGTCACATCAGTTGATATCATGCCATGTCGTGAAATTGGGTGTGATGAGTTACGGTGTGGTGAATTTAGCTGTGGTGAATTGAGGTGTGGTGAATTCGAATCTTTATTTTTATCTTTTCCTTTATTCCTTTCTTCATCTACATTTTCAACTTTTACTTCATCAATGCATTAATTTCAAACTAAATTGTTCTTACATCGCTGCTTTGCATTTCACTATCAATAATAAAGCATACATTTAGGAGGCATTTCCGCCCCAACCATGTGCATGTATGGCATTGGTATTGGTGTGACCTTTGAATAGATTTTTTTCTCTATTTTAAACTAATTTGAAATTTTAAAAATTGTCTGCACATTAGCATAGAAATACCTTTCTAATGATGTATAATTGTTTATACCTTAGAAGTATAGTTAAGCCGTAAAAGGGGTGTAAAGGAAACATGATTGCCTATTTATATAACAGATGATCTGCAGTGACGGCTAACTTGTTCGTTAGTGGGAATGAGCTGATACTGAGGCTGCCCGGTTCAACAATTGGGACCTTCAATTTCGATATTGCGACTAGTGACATCTTAGAAGTGTCGAAACCGAAATAAATCTGTGCACATGCCGTCGAAAACCCTGGCGGAGTGTTAATAAATCAGGTTCTAGTTCTGAGGATTCCAGTTTGTTTTAAGTTGAATTATATAGCACTTCGGCCTACTTTCTGTTTTGTGCCACCTAATTTCACTGCAAATTCTGTGTCTTATTTAGTCATCTGTTTGCTTACATCGAAAAGACACTCCCTCAACTTCGAGCCCAATCCACGCGTGTTATTGTCATAGTAATAGGTCACAGGCTCCACTTCAATCATTGTACGGGTATTTGCTGGTACATTCAAAGCGTCTTGATGCCATACAGTTGGCTGCGCAATCATAACCTGTTCGAATTAATTTTTTTTTTTTTCAGTAATATCACTATTGTAATCTTAAGTATTTTCTTACTTACCCGCACCACCTTTTCGTTTTTGCTTTGTGGATAGTGTTTTTCCGGGTTTAAATGCACGCGCACCCTCAAACCGCTGCCTGGACCCGCAGCACCCGTATGCCAAGGCCATAGTGCATCGGTTTTTTGCTTTTCACGCCCAGCTTCTGTTTCCAGTGTATTGAAAGCCCAACATAGTCCATTTTTACTGCGTCGCAGCGAGAATATATCACAACAGCTCATTGGGATGCGATTCCAGAAGCATTGACTTAAGAGCTCTTCACAACGCCACGTCATGAACTCAACCACTTGACTGAAGTTAACATAATTTAGCTGTTCGACAGACACATTTTGTAATTTACTAAAACTTTCAAAGCCCGCAAATTTCACAGTATCATAACTGGCGACTATGACTTCGAAGATTTGCTGGTTTTCTGCTGTTTCGTTGGGGTTGAGAAAACGCGTTTTCGCTTCTTCAAAACGTTCCCAGTTGAGTGCATTGACATTAGAAACGGCTACCATGGGAAAAGGTATATGATAAACAGGTTTGCGGGTGCTATCAACCACAGTCTCCAGTCTGCCTTCAGAGAAGCGTTCGGACAGTAAGTGACTAACGTAGACGGCGCCAAGTAAGGCAAGCATGACGGTCAAGAACCAAACGAAACTGCATTATTCGCAAACAATATTGCAGAACTTTTAGAATTAGGATAAGTTTAGGGTTCATCGTCGCACACTACTCACCGCTCATACTTTCCGGCTCTACGACTGAACAAACGATTCACGCCATGTATTGTTGTGCTCTGCCCAAAACGAAAAGCCAACTCCCAAGCGGAGGTACTAAACTCGCCGGCGGCACGTCTGATAGACTTCCAGGATGGCAGTTGCATTATGGCATGCGGCTTTTCTTGTATTAGTGTATCTCGTGAGTAGGATAATTGCAGCGCATTCGCTTGTGGTGCTTGAAAACGTGAAGGATACATCATTTTTTCGTTGCTGATTGAAGGTCCTATGCCAACTGAAAGCAAAAAGAAAGTAAAGCACTTCATTAGGTGGCCAAAAAGCACATACATAGGTATCTATATATGTATATTGGCTCAGCCGCATTTTCTTCGATTCCGTTGTTATTTACATACATACATATTTGCGCAGCCAATTGTTTATTTTCCTACGCAAACACGCATGACATATGTATGTGTATATGTATTTATAGTTTGCAGCCAAGTCTCATTGCATCGCATTTTTCTTTGGATTTATTTCTGTGCGTGCGTGGCAATTAATGATTTGTGTTGTGCATGCAAATATTTACCGTTAGTATCGTGCTTTTGTTTGTCTATAAATATTATTATCTGGAAATATTTGCAAAAAATTTCGGGTGCAAGTGCGGGTACATTCGGGTCAGTGGGTCAATGTGTCAGCGCTGGGTGCTAGTGCTCTGGGCACCAAGAGAGAGGGAGAACTCTAAGGCTCTTAAGCGGTTTTGTTTTACTATTTTTATACCCGAGCGCACTTGTGCACAAGGGTATATTAAGTTTGTTCACATACCGGTTGATTGTAACAGCCTAAAGAAATCGAGACCGATATAGACATATATATACCAAAATGCTCAGAATGAAAAGAGAAATCGATGAAGCCATGTCTGTCTGTCCGTCCGTCCGTCCGTGTACACGATAACTCGAGCAAAAATTGAGATATCTTAATGAAATTTGGTACGTAGGTTGCCCTTTACCCAAGGTAGGTTGGTATTGAAAATGGGCGAAATCGGACAGTAACCACGCCCACTTCCCATATAACGGTTTTTCCGAAAAATGCAAAAACTACGATATTTCAGTAAATACTGAAGCTTATTGACTCAAATTTGATATTTGCAATGATATATTAACGAGCAATAAGAATATTCGCCCTCATTGCGAGAGTCGTGTGGAATGCAAGTCGTTTTTCGAGAGTCGAATCGTATCGAAAATTTCCCGTCATTGCCTAAAATTTCCACTCGACTAGTGTATTAAAACGAAAAAACTTGGCAGCACTGTATAGTTTTCGACGAATTTCGTCGTTTACTTATTTCAGCACGACAGCTTGTTTACGAAGTGATAAAATGCAAAAATTAACTAAAAATTACGATTAATACTATTGTATTTAATAAAATATGAATAGCATAGAAATATTTTACAGCTCATCAGAAGATGAGGATCAAATACAGGAGCTGATAAAATTGCGAAGACAGTTGAGGCAGCAATTAAATATATATGATTTGCCAGATGTGGAGTAATTTTTCTGAAAATGCATATGTACATATGCGAGTGTTCATGTTATTTAACTTTTTCAGGTTTGTGCGAAATTTCAGCCTTTCGAAGCAAGCATTTCAGTTAGTACTGGAAGAAATTGCATTACCAGACGCAATTCGTAGCACTGCTGTGCAACCAGCCATAAAATTAGCTGCCACTTTGAACGTTTTAGCCAAGGGTAGCTACCAGCATGGAGCTGGAAACCAGTTTAATCTAGGCCTCGCTCAACCAACCGTCAGTCTCATCATTAAAGAGTTGATACCTTTAATGGAGGAGAAACTTTGCTGCAAGTGGATAAAAATGCCAGACCATGACGAAAAATTGCAAATAAAAGAGCATTTTTATACAAAGTTTCGTTTCCCTGGCGTAATAGGATGTGTTGATGGAACGCACATAGCAATAAGAACTCCAAGTGCTGAAGAACGCCCTCATTTCTACAACAGGAAGGGGTTTTATAGTTTAAACACAATGGTGGTCAGTGGCATTAAACACATATTTCTATCCTACCTAATTTTTTTTGTACTAAAGGTATGTGATCACAAAATGCGAATTAGGAGCGTAGACCCGAGATATCCTGGATCATGTCATGACTCACTCATTTGGAGATCAAGTGACATAAGGTCATATTTACAAGCCCAATATAATAACGGAGAGCACAATACTTGGTTATTAGGTATTTTAAAA
>JAPVRG010235693.1:0-14903 GCA_029783565.1 Rhagoletis cerasi
TTTTAAAGCTTCTTTATCCAAATTTGAACATAAGGCATCGGAAATATTTCTTAAAATATTACATTATTTTTAAATCCTTTTGAAAATGGTTTATTATTTAAATTTATTTATTTTAATGTACAGGAAGTAATAGTTTATTTATTCAGCAGGGATATTGAAACCGCGCTGTATGTAGGTCTGAAACTAGGCTGTGTTTCTGAACTTTGAATGCGCGCTTAGCCAAAATCTAATCATTTTTCCTTGTTCAACAGGTACATCGACAAAAACGAAAACCTTTATATTTACTATGCATTTAGATTAGCTCTTGCTCTTATCATTGCGCTTACAGCCGAAGGGTAAACACATACCAAACCTGTCGACACCTTCTACGCCATTTGCTTTGGTTGAGATGCGAAAACGTGAATTTATGCATGTATACACAAAGGTAAATATGTAATTATATTTTGTACTTATTTTTATATCTGTGTATTAACTTACTGTTGAAATTTTATAATTTTATCTGAACAGCCTTTATTTGCCATTTCTGAAACCCCTGCAATGTGTCTTCATATGTACATATGTATTTATGTATATAAATACAGAAGTAACTCGAAAGATCTGTTTTGTAGCGCCGCTTTCGTTTGCGCACTCATAATACACCTACATACATACATATTTATATTGTATACATATTTATGTATGTATGTATGAT
Organism: Rhagoletis cerasi; assembly: GCA_029783565.1. Taxonomy (NCBI): domain Eukaryota; kingdom Metazoa; phylum Arthropoda; class Insecta; order Diptera; family Tephritidae; genus Rhagoletis; species Rhagoletis cerasi. Next base: position 692 of record JAPVRG010235693.1, read on the forward strand.
TGTTTGTGTATATTTCAATGCATAACCTGCGTTTAGAAATATATTCGTAAGCAAATTAGCATCATTTCAGCTTATTAGCCAAACAAATCTAATAGCTGAAAAGAGTGAGAATGTGCTATTTGCAGCTTCAGTTATTTTAAACATGGTTTCTTTTTTCTATTATTATTATAAGTACGTACATATGTAGATATGTATTTACATAAGTATTAAGTCATTTAATAAAAAAAGCCGATTTATAACTTCGATTGTTCACTGCTTTAAGGAGACTTTAAAGTGCTTATCAATAAATGTCGCCTTTTCATATATGTCCTTAAATGTATGAAGCACATTTTTACATCAGGTTTCCTAAACCTCAACCCCTACATCGATGCTAAAGTTAAAGATATCACACATAAATTTTGGTCCCGATCGGAGACCGTTTAGGCGTGTCGCACAGGGGCCAAAGTTCAGATTCCTCTATGGACTCAAAAAATTTAAATACATTTTTTTTTTCTTCTAATACCCAAAATCGATACTACGGTAGGCACAGATATCACATATAAATTTTAGTCCCGATTGGAGACGGTTAAGGCGTGTTGCACAGGGGGAAAAGTTCAGATTCATTGTAAATATATGTGACCCGGCCTATGAAAAGGTGGCTTATGACTCAAAACATGACATGACATAGTTTCGATAGTTTTTGAGACGCTATTTCACGTGGTGAAAAATAGAAAGTCCTTTCTTTTTTGAGTCATAAGCACCCTTTTTATAGGCCGGGTCACATACAGTCTCCATAGAGGAATCAGAACTTTGACCCCTGTGCGACACGCCTAAACGGTCTCCGATCGGGACCAAAATTTATATGTGATATCTTTGACCGTGGTATTACCCACTGAGGGGGTGAGACTTAAAATTTAATTTTAAGGACCACCCTAATGTACATACATGCATGCAAATTAGACCGTATCGCCTTAGAGGCAAGAAAAGCTCACCGTACACTTTCGAGCTAAATTATTTCTGCAAGGCGATTTCGAAAAACAATTTTTTTTTGGCAAACCTAGGAGTCGCCTTTTTATATTTTTCGGTGACACGAGCGTTCGGCAATAAAAATATTCTTTTAAAAAAGTACTACCGGAATAATCGAAACGATTCCTTTGCCAAAAGTTTAATGATTTTTGACGAGCTTCAATTTACTGGCATTAGTGTGGTACGTTAGGGTGATAAGAACTGAGATCTGGCGGGTAAGTACTAAAACGGGGTCTTGGGGTCAATGAACTTTGGAACAAAAAAAAAACATCGATATACAGTGCACGCTCGATAACGTGAACATCTAAAACTTGAACACCCCAAAACATGAACACATTTTTTTGTGCACTGACTACCCTAAAACGTGAACGAGGCGAGAAAGCTCTATAACATGAACAATAAACGTTTCAATGTTTGCATGCAGTTTCCATTGAGCTCAAATAATTCTGCACTTGGGGAATCCCTTTATAGTAAATTATGCCTTTTTTTTTGGTTGCGTGTAACGCACAAAACACTTCAGTCGCAATTTTGGTATAGAATGGAGCGCTTCGCCTTAGATTTGCTGCGTATAAAAAGAGTTCTAAGAAACCTGTGTGTTTGACATAAAAATAACAAGAATTTAAATGTGTAGATATGTATTCACTTTATAATTTTTTGACATTCGAAAACGTGAACTATTTTGTTAATGTGAACTCCCTTGGTTTTAATTAGTTCACGTTATCGAGCGTGCACTGTATGTATGTATCTATTAGAGCTGCAAAGCTATCGATGACACTATCGATATTATCGATAATTCACAATTTCTCATCACTATCGGTTGTTGAAAATAATATCGAAATACTATCGAATGGTGATATTCCTATTTATCTAAAAAGTTCAATTCAAAAAATTTGGCGCTGGCAATTGGCTGGTGTAAGAAATATATAAAATTTATCAAATATATGATTAGTTTGCTTGGGTCAAGGGTGAGATTTCATTTATGTATTTGTTTTTGGAGCTTCTCGGCCGGTTTGTTTAAAATAAAAACAAAGTTTTTTTTTTCTCCTAAGCGGGTGTACATACATACGTAAAAATGTATACCACATATACAACAAATCTCAACTACTGGAACATACCCTGTAAATTTAAACGATACCATCGATAGTTATCCCTAAACTATCGAATGGTGACCCCTATCTTCGACAAAAAATATTCCAAATTGCCTAGCAAAAATATTTCAGATTCGCAGGTTTACGGCGAACTTTTTTTTCTGGTACGGTCTAATGTTCATACATATGCATATATATCAGATCGCCCATGATATCTATAATAAATTATTTGTTTTTATGTTCGGAGTCCTGGTGGATTTCTTATTTCATTAATCATCTCTTTTATTGAGTGTTGCTTGTCATAAAGTAGTTATTTTGCGGCTCAATGTGCATTGATGTTGCTACTTAAAGCAATCTTAATTTTAGGTGCCTACATATGTACATACATAAGTACTTTAAATGTAATAGTGAATTATTGGATCATTCTTAGGCCAGATAACGTATAAGCTCAGCATAATTTTGGAATTATAATTTTATTATACACATTTTTCTATACCCTGAAATTTAATGATTTTTTTTTCATAGATAACCTCAAAAACCCAACTCGCTCTTACCAAATATATAAATATGTACGTATGTAAACAATTGACCAAATTAAGTCGCTTGTTAACGTCAATAAGCGTGAGTATGTAAATATGAATAAATTAAGTTAAGTTGCATAGCATTTGATATAATAATCCTACGCTCGCCATATACGTCTGATGATTTTCCATTCGACTTAACATAAATGTTGGTCGTGGAGGTGAAAAAGTGAGATTGAATTCGGTCTAATTTACGGCTTCTAGAAATTGTTGTGGCAACAGAATAAATCATTCCCTCAAAAAGTTTTGGTAAATGGTGCTGAAGTGATAGTTCTAGGACAAAAATAACAAGGTGGCCCTAAATAAATGGCTAAACCCAATATCTGAAGTATTTATTTCGAACGAATGGAAAGAAAATGATATGTTTTTCTTAAGATAATCAGGCCGGCCTGCTCTGAACATCGTACGATTTAAAATCGGTGCGATTTACAAAACCTATTTTGCAGATCTCTTAACAATAAGGCAAAAATTAAGCGCTAAATCGTTGGATATGATGCAAATGATGTATTTTTAGCAGTTTCCATTTGAAATATTTATTACTTTCATTACAAATATTCAAAAATACTTTGCAAATCGCACCGATTCCAAATCGCACGAGTTTCAGAACAGGCCTGAATATAAGTTAAGTGACCACCGCCATTATTAATAACCATTTAAGTCAGTTTTATGACATTTTCCATGTTTTTTTGCAACACTTTTGGCGATAAGTTCTGGATTTCCTTCCAGAGCCTAGTAGCTAATTAACTTAAAAAAACTCTATAGAAAATAGAATATTTTGGGCAGAAACCGATTCTTGAGGAGCTTAGTTTTCTATGGTTAATTCATAAATATTCTAATTATGTTTACTTTACAACTGTCTTGAATGAACTGCCGTTCGACGTCATTTGTAGAAGTTATTCTCTCTTCCAACAGGGTCATTGATTTTGAGCCAACCTGTACCAGGGTTGTACCACTATCGTAAGCTCGACTGTCATGGCCTTCTACATATGTACATATGTAGGTGTACAGGTGAGGAACTTCGGCTGTTAGTTTGAAACTCTAGGGCTCGATTTTGAGGACTTAATATTTTGAAGCCACTATTATTTAAGAAGTTTTCTTTGTCACTCAAAGAGCCGATGGGTAAAAACACACAGGTCTAATCTTTCGTAATAGGCCTGAAACCAGAAATTAATGAAAAAAATGATAAGACATGCCAAGTGAAGGCCTACAGATTTTATCGCTTTGCAGATAACGATAACAGTTCAAAAATATATATGTGTCAGAAAATAAAATGTGTGAAGCAAAAGTCATGGCAACAAAAGCATATACACTACATATGTAGTACCTTATCTACATACATAGCTAGAGGTTTCTTTTTCACTTTTTCCACTTTACAACAAAGTACATAAGCCCCTGGATGTAAAAAAAATCGAAGAAATTGCCACTTCGCTGCCAACACCAACGCTCTGTTCATCAACGAATGAAGGATACATTTCATACGTACACTAATGGTCTTTAAAAGTACGGGATGTATGTCGACAAGAAGATATACAAAACCACAACGCAAGTAAACGAAGAAGGAAATTGTATAAAGCGTCGAAGGCAAAACAAATAATAGATAATATTTTTTTTAGATAATAAACAAGGAGGTAGTGCGGGAATGGTAGGAGATGAAGCGGGCGCAAAATTGCTGCGCATGTGAGAACGTATAAGTACGTTTACATATGTACGAGTATGTAGATTATTCTCATTTTCGAGCTTAACTCCCTAATCTGTTATTAAAAAAACAGATTAATTGTAAAATATTCTCAGATTTATATTTATAGTTTTATCGATTATTTTTGCGAATTGACGCTAGCAAGGAAAGAGGTTTGTAAAGGTGTAATTAACTACAATTGAACGTTATTGCCTAGGGATGGTGCTCTATGATTGCTTTTATATTGTTCGCACAATTTTTTTAAAGAAAATATATTATTAGCAAAATCTTTATATTTAATATTTTAATGTTATTTTTGTATGTGTGTGCAATGTTGTACTTACATATGTACATAGAGATTTAGATAGATGTATATACGTACATTTTTATATATGGAAATATGTATGTAATAATAATAATAATAATAGATTGGCGCTTACACATATGTTAGTGTTTGGCCGAGCTTCTCCTCCGATTTGTGGCGTGCGCCTTGATGTTATCACACAAAGAGGAGGGACCTACAGTTTAAAGCCGACTCCGAACGGCGATTGTATTTTTGTGAGAAGCTTTTTCATGGCAGAATTACCCTCGGAGGTTTGCCATTGCCTGCCGAGGGGTGACCGCTGTTAAGAAAAAACCTTTTTTCTAATTTTTTTTTTCGACGTTGCTCTGACCAGGGCTTGAACCCAGGCCTGCGGAGTGGAAGCGCGCACTGCTTACCACTACACCACAGCTTATGTAGGTATGTATGTATGTAGGTTCTTATTTTTTTCAATATTCAACTGATTTGATTAGAAGAGACAAAAACACGCTCGTACATACATACATATGTATGTAGGTATATACTTGGAGCTAACGATTAATTTTACAATAAATTGCATTATTTACTGATAAGATTTCTGTTGACAATAATTTTTAACTATCTTACTTTGTGCAATGTATTTGTACATACATACAAATGCCATTGTATTAATATATATAAGGATTCCTTTACATACTCGTACATATGTACATTAGGCTGTCCCATATTTGTATGGACAGATTTTTTTTTAGACTTATTTTCGGTCTCACCCTCCAAAAAGTTGAGGTTGGGTACCAAAATAACTGTCCTAAAATTTTGCCCAAACCATGGTCCAACCATGCTTACCCTACCCGACTTGCGTTTGAAGTTTGAATGGCTGTAACTTATACCAAATTGCCAAGTTAGCACTCGAATGCTGTCTATAAGGGCGTCCCTTATTGTTTATTTTGAAAGAATTTGAAGTCTCACCCTCCAAAAAGCTGAGGTTAGGAACAAAAAGAGCTGCCCTAAAATTTTACGTCCCTGGGACCACATCTTCCTTACCCGACTTGCGTTTGAATTTTGAGTTGCGGTAACTCCGACCACATGGTGATCCATTTGCAGTAATATAGTGTATAAAATCCCTTTTCTCAATTTTTATTCACTAAATTAGGTAAATTTATTTATTTAGCGAGCCTGTAAGATACTCGTGAACACATTGCAATACGTATTTGTTTTTATTTTTTATTTTCGAGTGCTAACTTGGCAATGTGGTATGAGTTACAGCCATTCAAACTTCAAACGCAAGTCGGGTAAGGTAAGCGTGGTCCAAGGGGCGTGAAATTTTAGGACAGTTCTTTTTGCACCCAACCTCAACTTTTTGGGGGTGAGACTTGAGATTTTTTGAAAATGAAAAATAAGGGACACCGTAATGTACATACACACATGCCACCCACAAGTATACCGGCGAAGGAAAATTCCATAATTTATTTAAGGCCTCCACGCAGGCTGGGTACGCGGTACAATCCGACGAGGTATGAAATTTACTCGCTGCGGTTTAAAGAATTTTTGTAGAATTTTTTCAGATTTTTTTTTTTTTAATTTATTTAAGAAGTCGTACAAAAATTTCTTTACGAGTTCGTGTCAACCGCTTCATATGATTTTCTTTAAAGATTCGTATAAAATCGGAACAAACTTCGGATACTCTTAAAGATTTCGTTGAGTTTTCGGGAACTTTGGTTTGCAGGGTGTACAGTGGCAAGATATTTTGAAAAACCGTATTTATGATCCGATTTGGCTCAATTTTGGCATGTGTAGTTGAAAATCGTAAGTCATAGATTTCCAAAAATTGACCCGCTAGGTGGCGGTGAAGTCAAAATAAAAAGTATATTCTAATTAAAAATCATGTTTTTTTTGCGTTAAAAATTCGTTTAAACCAATATTAACAAAAATATAATGATGGGAAAAAATATGGCGTGCGAAATGTCCCGTGCGACAGTGATTAAAATTAAATTAAAAAAAAAGTATAAAATATTTTTGGGTCAAATCAAAACCAGTTTTTAGACCTTTTTTTAGAGCTAGTTATGTAAGCAGAAACATTTTTGTGAAAAATCGTCTTGCTAGGTGGCGCCAGTGGCAAGATATTTTGAAAACCCGTATTTATGGTCCGATTTGGCTCAATTTTGGCATGTAATTCATAGATGTTCAAAAATTGACCCGCTAGGTGGCGGTGAAGTCAAAATAAAAAGTATATTCTACATAAAAATCATGTTTTTTGCGTTAAAAATTCGTTTAAAACCAATATACGACAGTGATTAAAATTAAATTACAAAAAAGGTATAAATTATTTTTGGGTCGAATCAAAACCAGTTTTTAGAGACATCACTGCACAACATTCTGAAATTAGTCCAATTGAAATATTACCCCAGGTTTCGCTGAAATCGGCGTTTCAATTGTTGGCCGCGAAAACCACTTCTGTTTTTGTCGCGTGCGAATTCCTTGGTTTTTTGCAGTTTTTTTGAAAACGAAACGTTGACCAAAATCAACTTTAGCACCAATTATAGGGCTAATTGAGAGCTATAAGTTAATCCTATTGTCAAAATAAAAAAACGTTTTAGATTATGTTTTTTTTCAGTTTGAATGTGTACGATGGTAACGTTCGACGTGATGGAAACGCCCATATGTACATTGCAGATAGTGTATTGAATATAAACCCTCGATATACCAATGTTATGAATAGTAAGCGTATGTACATACATATATAGTGATGGTTACATCTGCTATTCGAATAGGCATGTATGCAGGTATGAAGGAAAAAGTGCGCCAATTTTTTTCAAAATTGTCTTGGTAACAAATCATTTTATCTGTTATACCCTTTATCCAACTTCAGCCTAACAATTATTGATTACGCACATCAAATATGAAATATGGGGGATGATGAATAAGTCAGGTTGGCATACACGTGCTCGCTAGCGGCTAACTTGCAAATTTCGAAGAAATCAATTTCTATGATAAACAAAACAATTTTCGTCTTGGCAATAACATTTGGTAGTGTTCGCAAACAGTTCCATTAGCATTTGGAATGAAGATGCCTACAAATATATTTTTTAGATCATTAGCTCACATGCAAATACATACGTATATAAAGCAGTATCAGTAAAATACATAAAAAACAAACGCATTCAATTGTGTTGCTAACCGGTGGCAATCAGACTTGGTGCATTTATACATAACAAAAACAAAATGCTTACTCACCTGACTGACTGATTTGCTATGTGACCGCAAATGTTGGACTTTCAGCCCTATGGCACTCCAGTTGTCGGAGAATTGGTTGGCGCTAAATGCGCTGTTAACACTTAAAGCTACTGTACGCTATAAATGTTCCTTTTTGTCCGTTTGATAGTCTTGAATCACCAGCATCTATGCCGGATGACCAACAAAACAGTAAGGTGATTTATAACACTTGTTTTCTTGCTCACTGTTATTGTTACTGCGTGATTCACTATTATAAATATCCAATTTTTAATTGTACAATGAGAACTACACACAATATCCAAGCAAACTGTTTCCTCGATTTCAATGCGTGCCAGCCGCTATTGCTTGTGCTTTTGCCGTTTTGGTGAGCGCTCGTCTAGCACCTCTCAACCGGAAAAAAAATTTGCACAGTTCTTGTTGTCACCAATCGTCTTTGTTCTTGCACTTCCGCACTTACGTGTTATTATTTCATTAATTATTTTCAATTTATTTGTTTTTCCTGTAATAATTATTCCCAAACACAAAATATCACAACAAAAAAACGGTTTCAGCTCGTTTCGCATTGATTCTCCGCATGAAAATAAAAAATGCTTAGAACATTTGAGTGTTGCCAAAGCTTTTTGTGAAGCTGTGCGCAAATGTGTCAGATTTTGGAAAAAGGGGGAAAAATAACACCTTAAAAGTATCTAGCAAATTGGATTTAATTATTATTTTTATCACAAAATGAGTGTATGAGTTTGCGCAAATTTAGCTTAATTTGTCTACCTTTGCCAAACTATTATTAAAAGAAGAAATTATTTAGATCAATGAAATTTGCTTAGTTTTGTTTTACCCAGTTAATTGGTTTGATCTTGCAACACTGATGTTGTTGTCAAATATTCAAATGACATTTGCTTGTGGTGGTTGCGAAACACGACACAGGGTGATAGTATATGCAAAACAAATGTTTACACCCTGTTATTTAGTGCAACTTGCCCATAACGGAAGCACAAGTTGACAATATTTGAGGACGGAACTAAAAATTTATCGCTTCTAGTATTTCCATTCCCCCCCCCTTTGTGTGACAACATCAAGGCGCACACCACAAATCGGAGGAGAAGCTCGGCCAAACACTAACATATGTGTAAGCGCCAATCTATTATTATTATTATTATTATTAGTATTTCCATTTGAGTAGTTTTTTACTTCACAATTCTAGGTGGTCACTTCTCTCTTTAAATTTCAACAAGTTACTTTTGTAAAAATTGTTCATACATTTTTTTTGGTGAAATATTACCTTGGCCCACTCTTTGAGGCGTACTGTTCATACAAATAAAGAGCGGAAAGGAACGGAAATGGAAGTGATTAGATAGTTTACGGTACGAAATTTCCGTGCAAAATTACTCGATTATCTGCATTATAAACGTGTGAAGAAAAGAAAATTTGGCGAATACTGTGGAGGAAGTTTCGTTTTATATAACCGGATATGCGTCTGTTAAATTTGCACTTGGCGAAATCTCGACTGACCTTAAATAAAACTTACTATGAGGAATTTAATATTGTTGTTATTGTAGTGGCTACTTAACTTAAGTGGGCACGTGGCGATTTGGTGGATGTCATGAGCGAAACGTTTACATGCAGGACATATGTATGTACATTGAGTATGTCGGGGTCTATGTAGTCTAGATAAGTAGGATTCTAACTAGCTACTGTCTAGATACCTAGATTATGCTGGGTACCTCTAGGCAGCTGAAACTCTTCCTCTGCAATGGTTGGAGATTGAACTTCGATGGTCTCCTTATGAATGTTGTTGATTGGCGGTCTATAGAGTGCCGGGTCCAGTAGTAGACGTACGTGGTTGTGGATCTCATACTGCTGTTCGTAACGATGCCTTCTGGCGTGCCTAGGTGTATGTTTTGCTCCGCCGGTTCGTGAGATGCTGAGTATGATATTATGCTCCCTTAGATGGATAGATATTCGGTTGAGGAATGCACTAATTACAGTACCTTGGTCAGTCCTAGCTCCCTTAGGAAATCCAGTAGGTTGTTCGGTGGCGTAAAGTGCATGTGATGTGGCTGCGATTTTAGTGACCCGAGGTACTTCTCTCATCTCCTCGCCACTGCATCACATTCGAGAAGCATGTGCTCAGAAGTTTCCGCTGTCCTGTCACAGAAACAGCATGAATCATTATACCAAATTCTGAGTTCGTATAAGTGAAGTCTTAATCTGCAAGGACCTGTTAAGATACCTATTAGCATTCTAAGTTTTTCTTTGGGAGTTTAATGAGCTTATCATATTTTTTCCTCTTGTATCCCCCCAAAGAGCTTCTTTGCCTATCGATGCCTAATGATTTGCTTCCAGTACAGTTCTCTATTTGTTCTTTCTTCTCCCTTAAGCTCTTCTCTGATAGTGTGTGGTCCTATTGCAAAGTAGAGCTCGTGTCCTATTGGTTTTTTTTGCTGCCGCTTTCCTAGCAAGCCTGTCGGCCTCTTCATTTTCTTCTATGCCTTTGTGGCCCCGTTACCAAGTGAAGGAAGTCCCTGTTGTCTGCTGCTAAGGCGTATAGTCTCTCTGCGCACTGGAGAACTAGTACAGAGTTGATTTAATGAATATGAAGAGCCCTGAGTGCGGATTGACTTTCGCTTAATATTAGGATGCTTTCATTGCGATATTTTCGCTTACCAAAGATGCCGGCTCCAATTCCCTCGGGTGTTTTAGAGCCCTCTCTCTGTGTACCATATTAAAGGGTGCAACTGGAAGTATTTCTTGATGTTTGTATTGGCTCTATTTTGAAGTTCTTTCCAAAGCTAATAATTCTGCTGATATCATCTCAAGGGAATTGGGTTATGTGTATCTATGTCCGGAGAGATTCCATATTACGAGAAGATACCACTTTCTCTCTACCCCAGCCTTATCTGCTGATAAAGTTTATAAGGGATCGTTTGGCTGCCTGCTCTGTGCTAATGTGTAGCGGTGTGAGCTCAAGAATATCCTACATTGCTGCCGTATGGCTGGGGAACATTACGCCTGTGATGCGCACATACACAACACGTTGTAGTGTAGTTTCGTGAGTGAGCGCCTCACAGTCACCAGGTTGACTCTCGAGCTCCAAGCTACCGTTCCATAGGTTATAATTGGTTTGACATTAGTATACATCCATCTGAGTATCCAAGGACTGTAGCCCCAAGATTTTCCCGCAATACGTTTGCATACTATTAGTGCTCTTGTGGTTCTGGATGCCCTCACGACGACGTGCTTCTTCCAAATATCTCACTTCCGAACAATGCTGACCTTTATGCCATCGAGAGTTATAGTTATCCTTCCCGTTCTTCTTCTTTTGAATGGGATGATGACTTTTTTTGTTGGGTTTATGTTGAGACCCATATTCACACACCACTCTTTTGTTATCTTTACTGCCCTTTGGATTATGTCACATAGTGTGTTCTGGAACCTACCTCTTGCTATTATGAAAGTGCCAACCGCGTAGCCTTGGCATCGGATTCCATTGTCTGATAGCGTTTGCAGGAGTTCGTCTTTTACTGGGCTCCAGAATGGATGGATTATAATGGATCAACTTTCAGAGTGTTCGACCGGATTTCATTATCAATAATTTTCTCAATCGCCTTTACAACAAAGAGGGTGAAACTTATTGGTCTAAAGGATTTAGCTAGGGAGTAATCCCTTCTTATCATCTTGGGCATAAACGTTATCTGGGCTCTCCTCCACCCTGCACAATGGCCAGCAGCTTCTCAAAAGTGACGAAAATATGAAGACATTGATGGATCTTAATGAAAATTCGCACAAAGGGGGGTTTGGGTTCGCTGATTACGAATCTGAAGTCTGATTTGGAAAATTAAAAATGGCGGATCCCATATGACGGATGACTTAAAAAAAATATTAAATTTTAATGAGATTGTCTAGTAGCTGATTACGAATCTGGGGGAAGTTAGACTTTAAAAAAAATTATTAGCTATGGTGATGCTCCGCTGGGGTCAGGTGATACGCAAAGTACGGGAGCCAGTAGCAAGGCCTCAAGTGTCTTGAATCCGAGGAGAGGAGCGATAAGACTCCAATTCGTTGCCAGGTTTCCGCGACTTAAGTAGCGGAACAACTCTCCCCGATTCTGACAAAAACAGAAATAACAAGAGTGGCCTTCGTGTGGTAGTCTACTACCACCGGACCACATTTTTCCCGAATTAGTATGCCTTCCCGATGGCCACCTGAACTTCGCCGCTGGGGAAAAGAAGAAGCTTAAAGGGTTTTGGTAGTTTGTGCAACTTCCTAGTCACTCAACGATTTGCTCTGTCTGCCGGAGGCTGCAATGTGCATTGTCGGCTAAAAAAACTCGCGTATCGCTTCGAGCCTGACGAGGCACGATTATCGAATGAAATATCCACTCGACAGCGACCCGAGCTTGCTTACACCAGAGGCGAAGTTGCCGGTCTTTAGATGTTCTTCCCACTTATTCGGCTTGTGATGGTTAACATTTGGCGCTTACGCATTTGCTAGTACCTGGCCGAGCTTCTCCTCCAATTTGTGTTGTGCGCCTTGATGTTTTCACCCAAAGGCGAGGGAGTTTTACGCCGCATCCGCATGGTAATTGGTTTCAATGAGAAGCCTTTTTCATGGCAGAAATGCACTCGGAGGTTTACCATTGCCTGACAAGCGGCGCCCACTATTAGAAAAAACTTCGATGTTGCTGGGATTCTGGAGCTACCGACTGGCAGTGCGCATTTCTAACCATTCAACGACGGCGGCCGCCTTGTTCGGTAGTAAAGCTGGGAAATTAGGACGGATTTTCGCTAAGCGTCCCGCAGGGATGAAGCGAACTGCTGCAGAATTGCCGTTCGAAAAAATGAATGTGAGGAGAGGCGCTGCCAAAGTGCCGCTTAATCATAGCCGACAGGTTATCGATCGAGATGACTTTGGTAGGGCGTTACGTTATCAGGTTTATTACCTGCTTGTTTTTTTGGGGCGAGTTGCTGCAAATGCCCACAATCTTCAACTATAACGGCCACCGAAAAATTGGAGTTACCTCATGGCATTGAAACAAATACACACGTTGGGGATACACTAGAAGATTAGATACTAGCTGATACTCAGATGATACCCTTCTCATTGGGCGTAACCTGAATTCGCTGCAGAGTTTAGTAATATGTCTATACAACTGTTTGCACATAATTTGGAAGTTAGACAAGCTTTGCCAAAGTTGTTCCCGAAATGAATTAGTCGAGATTAGTTTATTTTAGTACTAGTGCAGTTTCTTTATTATTACATTTATAAATTTTTTAAGGCAAAAAAAAATTTTATAAAAGCTATGTATTACTTATGTTTATATGTACATATACATATGTGTGTATGTAAATGGCTTTGTCATTGATTTCCGCTTATTATACGCTACTGAAATTGGCTATATTTTTTTAAACTAATGAATTTTCTAAATGATTGTGCTACTGAGCTCATACGTATCCTAGATTTACTTCCTCTTTTTATGCTGGATATTTTCAAATGGATGTGCTTCGATGTAAGCTAATGCTTTAAGGATGTATTCTGGAATTGGTGGTGGTGTTGGTAAATGATCGCCCTTAGGCTGATATCCATTTTCATCGGCTGTATAGGATAATTGTATGGGTTGTCCCTCAGGTGAGATGTATGAATAAGAGCCTGTGGCATAGGAACTGCCAACACCGCTCTCCCCAGCCTGAATCCTATTCGATGTTTCGTAGGCATAGTTGTAGCTGCCGTCGGGTCTCAAATCATTATCATACCTGAGTATCGTGGCTTGAACATCGGCAGAATTGCTGCCAGCGTTGGTGAGAGCAAATAGTGTGGTGGAAATAATAAGCTACGAGCAGAAGATTTAGAAGAAGTTTAGAGTTTTCATTTAATTAATTTTTTCTTTAACTTACCACTTTAAACATTCTGTTAGCGCAATTATTTTCAAATGCGATTTTGAGTATTTGATTTTTGCTTGCCGCTTGCGTTCTGTATGGAGGTAATTTTGTTACTGATTTGAGATGCGCCTTAAAACATTTTTATATATTTCGCAAATGTAACCCCCTGGTGGGTATTTCATGCACAAGTTCGAATATTTTGACTGCTGCACCCATCAGCGTTCGAGCGCAATTCATTTGTAGAGCGATTAATTTGTATGTATGCTAGCATGTATACAATAGGGGTATTCGCGGTCCGTTGCATACTGTCAAGCATGGTGCATAAATAGCATGATTTTGATGTTTTAACACACACTCTAAAAAATTTTTGTTTAATTTTACGCATATTAAGATAGGTAACCAGTTTCCTCTCCTAATGTGTGCGAATTTACACATCGTGTCAATTAAATTAAACA
>JAPVRG010235694.1:0-11630 GCA_029783565.1 Rhagoletis cerasi
AAATGTGATTGGAAAAAGTTTTTCGCGTTTTATGGCAAACGGGTAATTTTGAGTTGTTTCTCTTTCGAAGACGGTGTGTGATATATGTAAATAGGCAAGCATCATGGCAGTAGGAACCATTTTCCCCCATGTTTTCTAATCGAATCGAATCATTGTTACTTTTTTCGAAAGGTGTTTCTAAGGAACAGTGCAGAATAAGTTCGTTCTTCCAATAGGTGGCGTAATTTTAATGAATTGATGTAGATGTATGTCGATGATGCAGCATTTAGGTTTTAACCGAGACAGTGCGGTCGAAACATTCGGACAAACGTATTTAAAGTCAGGATTGGTACATGTTCAACTTAAGTATTAGTTAGAGAAGCAGTGTGTATATTAATTAATAAGCAAACATGATTTTTTGAGGCACTCACTCCGTACAGACTTTCGTGAAACTTATATATACATATATCCAAAGAAAGAGAAGTTCATTCAGAAGTACAGAATTATCTCCGAATATATCGCAACACTTAATATATCAATTAAATAAGTGGCTTTTAAAATTTTTGTAATGATTTGGTGGGGAAAAAAATCTTGATAATCTCACGGTTCATATTTCTAGACTCTATAAACTACCATTTAAAAAACTATAAGACGCTTGAAGCCGACATGAAATTGTAGATCCATCCATTTGTGTTACAGCGACCAGACTTCCACCGCAAATTAGAAAAGCAGCTTGTTGAAAGGTTCTTGACATCCATTAATTCAATAAAAACAAACCAATTTCATTCATTCTTTATAATTCAGATATATTTATTAAGATTGAATTGATTTTTTTTTATGTTAATTGTTATGCCTATGGAGTATAATATAAATCGATTTATCTAATAAAAATTAAAAAACAATTTACAAACATAAATGAATTGGTCTAGTTGAAACTTAATGCAAATGCATGTATGCACATGTGCATGCAAGTATGCACGGGTGTGTTTGTGTATAGGTATGTATGTTTAAAAGTGTGTGTGTAAGGATGTGTGAATAAACGTGTGCTTTGCATGTGTATGTATGTATTGTTGTTTGCATTGTATGTATGTTTGTATTTTTGTATTTTTGTATGTATGTATGTATGTTTATGTAGCAGGTGTAAACATTCCACTCACACTTATTACTTAATTTAAGTTGTATATTTAAGTTATGAATAAAATTAGCTTTAATGCATCAAAATTTCTCATCATAATTTTTATTGTTTTTGTTTTTTTTTTGTTTGTTTGTTTGTTTTTTTTTTTCATTTATCAATTATATCAAAGACCAACAGAATTGTATATAATATAATATATATAATTTTTCTGCATTTTCATTTTTGTTAATTTTTTTTTTCATTATATATATATAATATATAGATATAATGATATTTTTATATATAAATGCCATACACTCCATATACAGCCCCACCGCAACAAAACAACAACAACGTTAATTGTTATTTTTTTTTTGTATTTTTTTTTTTTTATTCTTCTTGTTACTCATTTTGCTTTGCTTATGACAACTTTAGCTTTATTGCTGTTGTTTTAAATGCTATTGGTAATGGAAAAACTAAATAATTTTTTTTTATTTTTTTTATGTAAGTATAAATAAATTGTGTTGCACTACTTTAAGAGGAAATGACATTTGGACTCGATTTTGGTAATAGAAAATAAGTTTCATGTACTTGTGTGTAGTAAGCATGCCTGCGTGAGTGTGTGTATGGGTGTGTGTATATATATATATATGCTAAATGTATGTAGACACGAGTCTCAAAGCTAAGAAAGTATAAAACGCAGGTGTACCATTTTCTCTTTTGTTTATTGTTTTAACTGTTACATCGCTTTTACTCATAAATATGTTTGTAATGAAAAGTCAAATTATGCATTCACTGAATTGGTTTTTTATTTTTTTTTTCTGAAAAAATTTTTTTAACTACTCTTTACCATAATATTTAGATAATTTTTTTTACCGTAGTTCCGCTACTTAAACAACATACTTTTTTATAATATGTACTTTCATTAGCGTATATATATGTATGTATGTATGTATGTAGTATGTATATATAAATATTAACTAATTTTTAATTAATAATAATTTTGATAATAATCATAAGAATAATAATATATTATGTTATAATAAAAAAATTAACCATTTCACTAGTTGCACTAAAAACTTACAGTTTACCTTTAACAGTAATATAATTTATATGTATGTATGTATAACGTTGGAGTTTTGTTTTTATTTTTTATACACATGTAAATATTGTTTATTTCTTTCAATTATATACTACCATTTTTCCACTTTCCACATATCCTTGTATATATGTATCGTATATGCATGTGTGTGTGTTTCTTGAATGTGTACTCATATTGCATTTTACATTTTAATGTATTGATTTATTTATATATCTATGTATGTATATAAGTGTGTATATAATGGGGGTTTTGTCAATTAATTTAAGGCAAAAACATAAAACGAAATTTGATTTTGTTTTTGTTCTCTGTTATTTTTTCTTAATTTTTTTAGCGATTTCTTTTTTTATCAGTTATGTAAATTTAAATTTTAAATTTAGATTTTCTTTTTTTACGCTTCTCGGAACCGGCTAAAAAAAACCAAACATAATGAAAGTCATCATAATCGTAATATAACTATAATAAAAATAGAAAAAATGTATGTATAATTTTATTTTTTTAAGACACACTAATTATCACCGTCCTCCAAGTGTTGTTTTTTATTTCTATTTTGTTTTTGTTTTGCATTACTTTGTGTTATTATAATTATATGTAATTATTTTTTTCATGTTTTTGTTTCGAAACATATTCGCGATTCCTACTTGATACTGCACTAATTGCTTGTGGTTGTTGTTGGTGTTAGTGTTGGTGATGAGGAGAGGGGATGCACAAGTCTATTTTGATATACGTACATATACAGCACAGTATGCGGGTATGTATGTGAGTTTACGTGTGGCGCATTATAAAATTTGCATGTGTGCAATTGTTGAAATGACTGTGAGATTTTTTCGATTTTAGAGTCTTAAGTATAAGGTAATAGACTTCTTTTTGCATTTTGCAAAAAGTTGTTTTACAAAAAAAATTGCAGAATTAGTAAAATATGTATTACAATTCGTGTTTTTGTTTTTCTATTTAATATCCGAATAGTGAATCAGTCATATGTCTGCCGTCCAAAGGCGCTACCGTGTCCAGCTTTTAGCAAGAAGTGACCACAACAAGTACAAGTGTCTACTATGTATGCAGATAATTCAGTTTAGTTATATGCTATAGATACATATATGTATGTATGTAAAAGAAAAGGCAATTCTATAAAAAAGATGCTGCCGTGCTAAAGAAAGTTTACGTACAAATGAAGGGAAAGCTCGAAAGCTTGTGAAAGTTTGAAAGCTTGTGAAAACCCGAAAAGTGTTGAAAGCTCGAAAGAATATGAAAGTTCGTTTTAAAGGTGAAAGCTCCTGTAAAAAGTGATCCAGGTTTTTAACTTCGTTCGAAATTGTGTATGTGACAATTATGATATTAATAAATTTTCTCGATTTTGCATTGAATCCAAAAACTATGTATGTAAATATAATAAATATTTATATAAAACTCAATGAAGTACAGTTTTAAGCTTTGAGTGTTTAATTTGTATAAAAAAGATATTAAATAGGTGTGTAAATCTAAAAATTTTGCGGTAAGCTTTAAGCTTCAGTTGCTGCAAAATCCACAATTCCTTGCTAATCATACACTACTAAGCAAGTGAAAGCAACGCAAAGAGATGGCATTATTCCATATTTAATGCAAAATTATTTAAGAAAAATAAATAAATTAGAAAAAGTAACCTTCATGATGTAGTAAGTTATTTTTGCAACAGTAAGCGACAGATCAGAGTATAATGCCATATTTTTACTAGATTTTGTGGCATTCAAAAAATTTCACGCGGCAGCAATCGTAATGACTACATATTACTAATGTTTGACGTAGAGACACAGGTAATATTTAATGCCCGGCTTTGTAGTTCAATTTTTTTTTGCCATTTCAATGCCCATTGGAAATTCGGCATATGACCCACAATTACTTAAAATTTACAATAAGCAATAAGCTATCTTAAAATTTGTTACTAACCTTGTTAGGTAGCTTACTATTTGCATACTTTTATTTCCCTAATCAATATGAGCCATATGATAGCCACCAAAACCCATATCATTGCCAGCAAAAGTCTCTCTGCAAAACTCTACACAAGCTGAACACAAATGTGGTATAAAATCGTATATCTTTTTTTGTGTGTGTAAAAATTACCGATGCCATAATAAATAATTTAGATGTGCAGCATACGAAATAACATTCAAGATACATGTCTAATTACATACATATGCATGTATAACAAAATGCAAAGCTTAACAGAGTAATAGCTTAAAATTTACATATAAGTAAATATAAAGCACTAAGAAACAAAAACATTTACAAAAAAGTTTACGTATTTTTTGCAATATTTTTTGAACACTATAAGCTGGTGTAAAATATCTCAGCTTGTTTTTTTTTTTTTTTTAGTTTCACAATAAAAGTCATACAAAATCAATATAAAATCTGTATATATTTGCAAAAACAAAAAAAGGTTACTTTCAATAGACAGCGATATTCACTATATTTATGAACACAATTGGGCATTGCCTGTGCTTAGTTTTGCAAAAATGGCTTTAAAGCAATTATCTAAGTGCTACTCAATAGTGATTTTAAGCTTATGGGGGGCCATTGCCGATTTAATGAAGTTAAATGAGAGTTACAACTGAATATTTCCGTTTTAAAACTTTAGTCTGCACCTGTAACCTGCTTTTATAAACTTTTCTCGCTATATGAAACCATCACAATTTCGAAAAAGCCCAGCAAATTTTAGACATTGTAAAAAGGATTTCTTTAGTATTAATAAGAATTCTATTGTATTAATTATGTATTCGGATTCACTCATAGAATTTTCGTAAAATTTCACGAAAAATTGCACTACGTTGGATTCAGTAAATAAGCTTCTACTAACATTTTTTTGTTTTTCTGGAACTAAGGGCCGTTTGCTCAATTGTCTATTAGCATTATCGTACCGATAAAAGTTAGCTGTGCATTTGCTGTCACAAACTGTAACAGGAAAAAAAATACGCCCGTTAACTTTTATCGGTTCAATAACGCTAACAGGTAGTTGAGAAAACGGTATTAAGTTTGTAAAACTTCCTTAAATAAAAACGATATTATTGAAACGAATTATCGAACGATATTCATCTTAAGATATGTAGCTATTTCGAATGCCTTTTCCGCATCGAAAGTATTACAAAGCATTCGAAAAGCGTTGCTTATTTTTCAGTTGTAGCAAATACATAATTATGTTCGCATATTTTCAAACTACGCCAATTTTGAAGAAATTCGAAGAAGCTAGGGAAAAAGTGCACTTTAACCCCACACAAGCGTTTGCAGTGTTGCCAGGTTATTGGAGCAGTTTGCCCCCAAGGATATGCCATTTTCCCTAGATTTCTCTTTCGCACCTCTAATTTTATTTATTTGGAACTTATTGTAATTTTAGCTTTTCAATGTCAATTGTCGATAGTTTAATTTATACGAATATTTCATTTCATTTAAACTTGAACATACAGTACTATCTTGTATTTTATGGAGATCAATGGAACAAATTCGAAATTAAACTTTATTAGGTTTAATCATCTCTAATTTCAGAAAAGCGTTCAAGCTTTAATTAAAAAACATTTCAGTCGATACTTGCAACTGCGTACAACCGCCACTGGGCAAAATAAGTCTAGTTCCCATTACATCATCCGCAGTTTTTATCGCCATATTGTTTCGCAGCATATCCTTTGATATTGACTACCGAAAATGCTCTCTCAATTGAAGCGTTAGAAAATGGTATACTGAGTAATGCCATAGCCAGTTTTGAATTATGTATTTTCAAACCTTGCATTATTGCCTACATCTTTTTCATTTATATATATCTAACCTCTGCAGCAGATTTCATTGTTCGACTGTAGCATCAATACCATTACAAACATTTTGAGAAGTAACAGAAACGTCGGTTGTCTCATTTATTTGGCACCAAAACATAACGGCACATTTACAACGTATTACTCCCAAAAATTCTTTATGAATTTCCCCTACACGCATTTTCTTCACTCTAAAACTTTCCCCTAAGCATTCGGTCCTCCTATATTTATCCCTAGGGCAGTAAAAAATGCCTACATAAATCTAGGGGGAAACCCCCTGATCTGGCAACACTAAGCGTATGTCAGTATAATGTGGAAAATCTATATATATAGATAGATACAATGGAGGATGTGCACTGCAAACTCCAAAGGAGATTTTCTTCTTTTAGCCTTCGTCTCGCATTCTAAAAAGAGTCGTAGTGGTGTTCTGTCACCGTATCGCAATAACGAAAGCTGACTTCTGAGCTACATAACTCCTAGGAAGTTCATGTGAGCTTGCAGCCCACGATAGTCGGGTCAACGTAACCGGAATAACCTCGATATATATCTGGCCAAGTATTTGGCGAGTTCCTGTGCTATTACTACAAAAACCCGCTAGTATACTTAATCTATGTTTTAAGCTTAGCTTTGTGAGAGTAATAAGCCACCTGAATTTCTCGGAGTTGTAACTTTCTATAAGTTTTTTGGTCGGCCATAGTCCGAGTGAGTTCTTCCAATGGGCTGTTCTAAGCAGAAGCTCTTCACCTCTTAACTTTTCCCTAATAGCATACATTCCTTTAGAAATGAAGTGTTCTGGCCCCATTGGTCGTGTAGCTGCTGTTTCCTTTGCTGGTATCTCAGCCGCCCCGTTAGCCAGCATGCACTTATGGTCCGGAATCCATATCAGTTGTGTTGTTGTGCTCCCTTGGGGTTTTTAAATTCACACATGATGATGAGTCTTTTAATGCAGCATAACTGTAGCTGTAAATTACATTGTGCTGGCCTCTTATATGTATGTATGTCTTTGCAAATTTACGACTGCACAAATCCTGATGTCACAAAATCTGGTTAATCAAAATTAAATTTTATTGGGCTGACTGAGAGTCTCAATAAATCGTGAAAGCTTTGTTTATGGAAATCATGGTCAGAATATTTTTCCAAACAGCTTGTACATTTGCAGTTTTTAAGATGTCACTAAACGTTTGATTCCTTACGGTTTTTGAAGATTTAGAATCTTTAATTTTTTAACCAGCAGTGAATACATGTAGGGTATTAAAAGTTGCACAAAAATATGCGAATCTAGGAAAGATAAACGACTTAAACGCTTTTACTTGGTTTTAACTAACAGATGTTTTGGTAAATGGTATTTAGCTAATAAAATGAAAACGAGTGAATATTTTTTAGAACATTGTTTTTTTTTTTTACTTTTTATTGCATAACCCAATGGCTAGAGATTGTAGAATACGAAATTCGAAAATGCCTCTATTTGCCTTCCAGCAGCGGCGAAGTCGGTTTGGCCACTCATCGATTGCAGGACGCACCCGATGTATTGGGAAATTTTCCACTGCTCGGACAAGAGCAAGCCATGGTCTCCAAAACGGACCATAATTTACAGTCCACACGATTGAGGTCTGGGCTATCAGTAGGCCAATTTGAAACATGAGTTTGTGTCGATTTTGCCTCATAAGCTGGAGCGGAGTTTTGTTGAAATCA
The DNA here is from genome assembly GCA_029783565.1 of Rhagoletis cerasi. Taxonomy (NCBI): domain Eukaryota; kingdom Metazoa; phylum Arthropoda; class Insecta; order Diptera; family Tephritidae; genus Rhagoletis; species Rhagoletis cerasi. Next base: position 7,658 of record JAPVRG010235694.1, read on the forward strand.
TCGCAGGCGAATTTACTGAAAATTGGCGATTTCGTAGTCCATAAGTATCTCAAAAGAAAAATGTCACCTAAAACCTATATTCCTGTCACAGAAGTGCACGAATATAATCATTTATGTAAATTTCGATACATACATACATATGTATTTTTCATTCTTGACAAGCTGATTCAGTCGGATTTAACATAATAGTTTTCCTAAAGTTTTAGTGACCGCTAATGCGTTAATCAAAATCTTAATTTCACAAGCCTATGAAATGCGTCAAACACTCAGTGTTTCACCTAACATACGATAATATATCGCTAATTTACTAAAAGACTGCCATAACACAAAAAAGAACGCTATTTTTTTTAAGGTTTTCCATTGATACTCACGATGCAGAAAGTGGCGATGCATATTCGTTTTAAATGCGGAAACTATAAGTGGTTTTAGCCTGATATAATGTGTAATTCTACTTTGTTCCTCAAAAAGGCTTATTTTTGAGTTGGGACCGTCTTTAAGTAAATGAAGGCTATTTACGTGCATACATACCTACATAAAAAGTTAGATATTAAATACTAAAAACAAAAAATATTGCAATCCCTTTGCGTTGTGCGCTGCATTTTGAACAACATTTCCTACCACACCCAAGCACATTACAGTTTGTGTACAATACGAGAAATTTGTTTTCATTAACATTTAATTTTTATATTTAAAATATAGCATATTGAAATTAAGAAAAAACTTATACATATGTGCATGCATATAAAAGCAGCAGAGTAACATACGTATTAACGAAATAGAAGCTTGAAAAAATGAACAATAACAAAACAGAACTGAAAAAAACAGTCAGTTACAGCAATGCGAACTTGCGCCTAAAAATAGCTTATACCTTTTGAATTAAGGCGAAAGACGCTCAAATGGTTTTTAATTTCCCTTACAATTTGCACTCATAGTGCACGTAATTACTTGCACAGGTGTACATACATAAGTACCACATCTCTAGTCTATTCCAACAATTCGTCACCTTTACTTTCGCTCGATGCAACCACGGAGTCTTTGGGAGGGGGGCGCGTCGGTACATTACGCGTAAATGTATGCGTGTATACGTGTGTGTGTGTGTGTGTTTACGTGTGCATGTTTGTTTTGCAAAGCCTTTTCAATAATATTCGTTCTTTTATTTTGTTCTTTTAATTTAAAAATCTTATTTTTTCGTTTATTTACTTTTGAAAGACAAAAAAATTTGTGCTGGTTCAAATTGAACTTAATCGATTTCTAACTGCTCTTCGATTGCGCCAGGCATCTATAGTTATACTTTTATATGTCTGTAGTAGTTGTAGTAGTTTATAAGAGGATGAGTTTGCGTGAAATTGGCAACGATTTTTAAAGTGTGTTGTATATTGCTATTTTCGGGGTTTAGTTTTTTGTTATTGTTTTTGGGTGTATGCGCGTGTGTGTGTGTTTGACTATAACTGGTATGTAGTACAATGTAGGCGTATGTGTAGTTTTAGTTTGTCTTAATTAATTCTTTGCCTATTTTCTTGTTGGCTTAAATGCTGCTTTAATTTTCCTGTGTTTTTTCTGCTGCGCGTATTTACTTAGTATACCTTTTCCAATATTTTTAGTTGTTATGTTTTCTTTATTTTTTTTTTTTTGCTATGTGTTTAACATTATGATATAATGTAATGCAGTTATTGCGGGTTTCTGCTGTTTTATATGCTATTTTTCGTTTGCATATACTAGTCTATAGTATGTATGTTTCTTGACGATTAGTGTGGTTGTCTAGTGGTTCGCTGATGTGTTTTTGTGTAGGTATGTGTGTGTGCCTTCGGCCTGTTTCTGGTTTGGTTTTTCTACATATGTATGTATATAATTTTCTGCTTCTATTTTAAATCTGTATAAATATTCTTAAACTTTATTTGCTGCTTAATTTTTGTTTTTGCTTTTGTTTTCTTTTGCTGTTTGCTTTTGTTATTTTCTGTTATGTGGCTTGAAATTAATGATTTTATAAATTTTTATTTTGTTCTTTTTTACGATTTACTATTTTTATGGTATTTTAGTACTGTTTTCCTGCCTTTTATATTAAACAGTTAATTAACTGAGAATAAATTTTTTGTTGTTGTTACTGTGAATTCCGAACAAAAGAAATTCGGACGCCTGCTGCTTACTTGACTGGCTGCTTTAGGATCTTCTGCATGCAAATTGCTGTTGTTTTGGTAATTGTCTGCTATTGTTGTTGTTTGCATAGTTCTTATTGCTCGGGTTATTTTAGCGCAACTACTCATCGCCACGCATGCGCATTCACAATGAATATTTTTATTGCAGCAGCAACCGGTTGCATGCATTGTATGTATTACTTGCCGTCGCCCTCTACATCTTCACATTTTGTTTTTTCCCCGCTTTGTTTTCTACGTCAACGCATCCAACGTGTCCGGCGCATCGATTGCGTTGGTAGTCTCCACATAGTTTTCTTGATGTTATGTGAGATCCTGCGGCGAATCTATTGAGAACAGTTCTTTGTAAAGCGCCGGAAAGACGACATTCGGATGTTGTTGCTTAAATTTGCTCAGTGCTTCCATATGCATTATGGAGATATCGCTGTGAAAAGAAAGAAAATTTAATTAAAGGAACTTTGCAATTCATTTGTATAAATGAGGAGGCATCCCAGCACTTACCGGAAATTCGGTATATTGTTTAACAATGTATCCAAAACAGTAACATCGCCCTTTAAGGGCGCATGGTTCGCTTCAAGCTCCTGTCTTATTGCATTCATGCTTAAATTGAAAAGCCTCTGGATTTCTGTATTCCCGCGTACGCCATTTCGCTCTGCAATAATCAAAGGCAAACACAAGAATTTATAGCGGAAGTACATTCATTTAAGCATTTATGTATGTATTTTACCTGGCCAAAGCAGCACTAAACTTTGATAAAGCGCCAACTCTGTTTCAGTCAGTTTCAGTTCAGCTATCGATTTAGCCGTTTGAAAGATTCGCGATACCAGACGCATCTCGTCCGAATCGGATGTGTAGAATGCTTCCTGCGGCAGCATTACGTCACCGTAGAGTACCGCATTCTGTGAGAGATCGAGCAATCGTGACATACGCACGATGGCTAGTTCGAATGATCCAGTTTTCAATAGCAGAATCTGTAAGTATATAAAGACTAACAGGTTAAGTAACAGGAAAGCATTTATCAAAAGTAAGCGATAATTTTTCTAGAGTGCAAATAAAAGGCATTAGACTACGTCACATCACACAAAATCGCATCACATTGCAGAACAACACAACGCATAACATTGATTCTAATTTTGAAATTATCGCATCGCACAAATATATGTACATAACATCACTTCCGGTGCATAACATAACATCACATCATATCAAATCTCATACATCACATCACAATGCCAAATTAAATTTTACTACAACGCATCAGACAAAACCATCACTTCATAACGCATCTCATTACATCGATTCTCTTCGTAACGCCCCGCATCGCACAAACTTTGTGTGCAGAACATCATGTCGTGAACGTATCATCACATCACATTACAGCACATCACATCAAATCACATTACATCGTATCACATTGGAACTTAGATGTTACAATGTACAACGCATCAAATCGCAGCACATCACATTACATCGACTCCCATCGTGTAACAACGCATCACACTACTTTAAGTACATAACATCACGTCATATACGTAACATCACATATTATCATATCACATCAGATTGCAACACATCACATTATATCACACAACATTGTACCACATCACATCTCAACGCATAATATCACATCAGATTGCAACACATCACATCATATCACACAACATTGTACCACAGCACATCACATCGCATAATATCACATCACATTAAAGCGAGTTGTGTACTTGTTACCTTCCCTATTCAACTCAAGATACGATTCGTATTGTGTCTACTTTCCTCTAGCTCATAACATCACGGCACATATCTATCTAACATCAAAACACTCA
>JAPVRG010235699.1:5557-16486 GCA_029783565.1 Rhagoletis cerasi
TGCCACTGCACTTTGTGACCTTTGCGGAAATTGTATTGCATCAAATTTGTTTGTGTAAATGATTGCAGTCGGCGTCAGTTTGGTTCTTGTAACAATTCTTTGAAATTTGCTTGTAGTGATTGTTGCCGTTTATATTTGCTGTTTTTGTTTTTATATAACGCTATTAGCAGCTTTATTTAAATAGTTTCGTACATATGTAGGCGTGTTGCGTTGAAACCCGGCAATTTTTGTAAATTCAACGTAATCACAGTACGAAAGCGTAAATGAGAAAAGTTGAAGCAACGTTTGTTTTGCTTAAGCAAATATGGCAATATACATACATACGTGTATAATAAATAATAATAATGAAAAGAGCGTTAGACTATGTGGTATTTAGTTTACTTTTTAAAATGTTTGCGACCACACCTTTTCCAACAGTATTTTAGAAAACCACAAATGTATTTCAGAAAAGCTCAAATTTATTTCACAAAAACACAATTGTATTTCAGAAAGGGGAAAATGTGTTTCAGAAAAATATTATTAGAATATTGTAACCTAAACTGTGGGTCCCTTCATTTGTGGAACAACACCTGGTTGGGGCCATCAGTATATAAGGTGTACTGAGCATGCGAACGCGGGTCATTTAAAAAAGAGAGCGCCGCTGAGTGGATCCGGGGGCTTTTAGAAAAATGGACCAGCATAGGCAACGTACTTTGCGGTTTAGTGTTGGTCTGCGATCATGTACCATGCCATGCTGGACTTTAACAAGTGGTGGGCAGTAATGGGTCACCAACCCTGTTGCGCCTAGGGCCCTACTCGCCCTAGGTTACAATATTCTAAAAACCTTTTTCTGAAATACGTTTGTCTTTTTCTGAAATACATTTGTGCTTTTCTGAAATACATTTGCCCTTTTCTGAAATAAATTTGAGCTTTTCTGAAATAAATTTGCCCTTTTCTGAAATACATTTGAGCTTTTCTGAAGTAAATTTGCCCTTTTCTGAAATACATTTCAGCTGTTATGAAATACATGTGTGTTTTTCTGAAATACTGTTGGAAAAGGTGTAGTCGCAAATATTTTACGGAGCAAAGCTTCTTACTAAAACCAACTGTGATATTCTTAATATTTTACGATGGATATCATGACAAAGGTATGTAGTTCATATTCGTGTATACATCTTCTTTGATTCGATGGTTTGAAATACTGTTGAAAATTGTCACTTTAGGCCGTGTGGGTAATTGTATTAAAAAACTGAGTACGCCATTCGCTTAAGCGGCTTTTTCCTCATGAGGTTGGATATATTCTTTTTATTTCTTCTGCAAGGTGAATGTCTTTTCATATAAGGATCCAAAGTTATAGCAAAACAGCCTCTAAAATCGCGGTTTTCGGAGTAGCTCATCCAGTTTTTGCAATAATGAAATTTTTTTTCCATTTTGTTAGGTCTTAAGCGTCCTATTTTCATATTCTTCTGCCGGAGGGAAGATCTGAAATACTTTAGCAAAATGTATGGAGAAAATAAGGCATCTAATGTACATATGTATTTTACTTTTATTTCGTTTGTGCTTTCAATCAATTTTCGTAGAAACACTTGCTGCATATTTTCAAGTTTTTTTTTGTATATTTAATGCGCATATTTTTGAGTGCAAAAATATATCTTAGCTACGAGTCAGCTCAAAATTATTAAAATTTCTTTTTTAAAATTTTTTTTTTACTTTGAAAGTTGAGCGCATCTTGTGTTTATAGAACTTTTCATTAAACAAGTAAATTTTGACTAAAAAACATAACCGACTCCAACTATCATATACAAATTTAGGAGTACCGTTAATTTTTAAAAAATGTTTGAAGATCTTTGTTAATTTCATGTAAACGGATTGCAATTTATGAAACTTTAAAAAGTGTATATATTTATTTATTACAGATTGTATCTAAAACTTGCATAAATTTTGACCTTGAACGTGTTAGCGACTGGGCTAGTAATAACGGATTAGTAATTAACCCTAACAAATCTCAATTTCTAGAAGACACTTCAAACTTGAACATCACAAAGTAATTTTGACCAATTCAGTGATAGATTTTGTTGACACTGCCAGAAACCTAGGAGTAATATTTAACAGGATGCTGACATGGAACAATCATATTTCCAGCATAATGGGGAAAACATATGAAATGCTAAGGTCCTTATGGATCACTCAGTATTTCAAACCAGTAAAAATTCGACTGCTGCAAGCGAAAACCTTTTTACTACCGACAATTTTGTATGGATGCGAGCTGTAAGCTAGCTGTGATAGTGTGTGCAAGAACTCAACACTCTTTATAATAATATCGCCAGATATGTTTACGCAATTGGACGCCGGGAACATATCTCTAAATATAGCACCAAGATCAGCGGTATACCATTTGATAAGCTATTGGAGCTAAAATTCCTTACACTACTTCACAAAATTTTAATCACACAGGAGCCTTGGTATCTCCATTAACGATTACAGTTTTTCCGATCGCAATGAGCACTCCAAATTAATTATGTTAAATACAATTGCCTCAAATCTGAACGTCAGTTTTTTGTTTTTGCTATCCGTCTTTGGAACGCTTTACCTCTAGCAATCATAACCATCAGGAGCGCTTTGTCCTTTAAGAGAGAATTGCATCGGCAGTTTGCCCAGGCATAGACCAATTGATCGCAGTTTTTTGTAATTTTCCTACCTTATTCCTGTCATTTGTCTTATTGTATTCTCAAATACCTAGCCCCTTTCTACAACTTTTCCTCCTAACTATTTATATCATATCTTATAATTAATGCGACTCTTCATTTTCAAATAGCAAGTAAGTAACTAGTTAAATTTATTAAATGTGTTAAATGCATTTGTGCTTAGCCATGTAATCCTAACATCTAACACTTGAAAGTAAAACCACTGGGTTGTTGTCTTCGATATGTACCGTAATTGAAATAAATAAATGTATTTTAAAGAGCGCATTATCTGAAGTGAGTTTTCAGTATTTTCTGTCGATATATCTGTAGAAGTATAAAACCCGTCTCCGCCAAAATAATTATCTATATAAGAGTATGTGTTAAAATAATTTGGCAACTGTGGTCCGTAGCCCGTCGTTTTCAATGTGTTTAAATTTTAATTTAGTTACAGGTGGTGTTACTAGAACAGCTGGTTTAATTAGCCTCGAAACGCAAATGTCAAAATTTCTTATTTCGCTTAAGTGAGTGAGCAAGAAAGTGACAGTGTTTGAATTTTCTTTCACTCTTTTTCTTTGAAAGAACAGCTACCGCTACCACCTTATACGAATTTGTCTTGGCAACAGCAATTTGGAAGCTTGGCTCCGCTCGGAAATGTTTCACAGGGAACTTTCTCGCTCGGCTCCGCTTCGTGAGTATACGTACCCCTTATACGCTTTGTCAAAAGTGGACACTGGCACACGGAGTTTTTAGCGAGGGAATCTTGTAGTTTATTGAGAAGAGTAAAAGTATAAACACAATCAATTCGCTGAGCGAACTTCGTCGGAAGAAATTTCGCTGTCAAAATTAAAACACACCGTAGTGTATGAGATTGCACACAACCAAAGAGAGAACGAATTTTTAATTTTGCCGCTGTCGCCGGTCGACAAAATCAGCTATCAGTGATAAAATAACTTTTTTTTTTACTTTTCGAGCATATAATTATCAAGAAGGAGAAGAATAGGACAACTTGAGTATTCATCTTTTCGCTTTTGTATTTTTATTTGTTATTTGTCAATCCGCTGATGCGAATTTCGTTTCGGTTCTGTTTTACTTGGCGAAATGTTGCAGCGAATGTCACCCGATGGCATCGCTCCGCCCGGCGAAATTCTCTCAGCGAATTGGTTCTGTTTATACTTTAAACGTTCTGTTTTGTTTGGATTTACTCCTAAACCGTTACCGTAAGCCCATTTCTCGATTTCTTCCTGTATGGTGGTATACAGGGTCTGTAGAAATTTACCGCTTACTACTAGCGTATGATCGAATGCGCGATTATCTTATAGCATAATATTTCGTTCTTACTTTCTATAAAGTTTCCAAAAATTTTCGCAAATCAATTCAACATTCATATATAAGTAGCATTCATAAAAATGCGCAGGTGTTTACAAAAAATATTTATTTTGTGAATTTTTTCCGAATTGAGTTCTAGAAAAAATTAAAAAGCATTCTAAGTCTTATATGAAAGAATACCTTTAATTAAAAAAAGTGTTCACTAATTTATGAGTACTTGAATGACCTTGTGTGAATATAAATAATTAAAAGTTGTAAAAAATGTTATAACTAATTCATTATTTTTGCTATAAAAAGCATGATTTATTCTAACCAAAGGAAGATAATATTTCAATTTTTTTGGTGCGCAAATAATTCAAAAGCAAAACGTGACTTCAAAATACGTGAGGCATGCGAATACTTTAGAAGAAGAAAAAACAAAAATAGCAGTCCAAATTCTAAGCAACAAGAATTCGGCAGCTGCTCCGCATTACCTGATTGCTTGCCTTGCTTGCTGACTGACTGTCTGATTTAGAATTATTTTAGTAAAACAAGAATAGAGTTGCTGCCACTGCAATGTTTGTGCACTTGTTGACCAAAAATGTCATGGACAGCTTTTTCTATTGACGTTTGCCGACTTATGATGTCGTCATTGCGATTGGCATAGAGGCAAAACGTAAGTATAGCACCGCGAATATAAGTAAAGAACGCCTAACTGGTTGCTAGTCTGGTCCAAAAGAAAAAAAAAATAATAATAAAAAACTATATGGCATTTTCATATTTGCTGCTAGCTTTAACTTTGGCTACATTCAAGTAACAATCGGTTGAAAATGTTTTGGGGAAAAAATGAAATAAGATACGATATTGTTCTAGTTAACCGCATTAGTGCTGCGTCATTGTTTAAACTCTGCCCTGAATAGTCAGGTGTCTGACTATGGTGTGAAATACATATTCAATAAAACGATTATGGACGCTCGTTTTTATGGTTGAATTCGTGGAAGCAGCTCGTCACAAATATTGCACAATGGCGCCATTGTGTACCAGAGCGGATGAAGTTCAAGCAATTTTGTTTGAAGGCATTTGATGGTTGATGTTTTTTTTATCTTGTCAAAGTGTTACTGAAAACGGTAATATGCGTACATTTTTATAGCGAACGCACGCTAACCATAAAAGCATTCGACAATTTGGATGCATTATAATGCTTTGAATGTAAATCAATATGAACTGGCATTTACAGTTGTGTTTGCAGTAAAATGTAATGATTGTTGAATTTATGTGTATGAAAATAAAAAAGAATAGCGTGTGTTGCTGTCTGTATATCAGGCAAAAGAAACTGAATGAAATACTAATACTAACTTACCGCGGGATCACACTTTAATTATACTCAAATTACAACTTGGAGGTTTTTAACTATCGAAATATTACTAAGCATTCACAATTATCGAAGATATATTATCCTAAATTTGAGAAAATTGATAGTTGCGCAAATTAAACCCCGCTTTAATGTGGAACAAAAATAGGCGTTACAATTCATAAATATGTATAAAGTAAAAAAATTCCTATTACAATTGAGAAAACATGACATTAAAAAGAAAAATAAATAAGATAACTAAAAAGGACACTGAAGATGGAATAATGCCGAAACCGGTTTGTCTCCAAACCAAATTCGACTAGGGATGACGAAAATTCATTCTAATTCATTCATTCATTCCATTCATTCCGGCCGTATTCTGCGAACCGAATTCTTAGTTTTTTTAAAAAAGGAAATAAAAAAAAATATAAATCGCTAATTGTGAAATCGTAAAAAATTAACTGCAGTAATGCATACACACATACAGCTTTCTATTTAAAAGTGCCACCTCGGACGTTTTTACGCTTCACTTTGGATCTTCACTTCAGTTGGTATTTTTTTGATAAGAACAAAAGACTTAAGCAGCGAACTTTTCAATTTTTTTTGAACGACACAATTGTCATATTGAAAATTACTTTATTTTAACTAAAAATAAATTACATTTAAAATGCAAAGTAAAAAAGAATTCGTGTGGTAAGTTTGGCTCAGCGGCAGGGTGCTGGCTTGGCACATCGAGCGCCTCGGGTTTGACTGCCGCTGTAGGCAAGAAAGAAGGCTATTAAGGAGATTTGGTTTGAGCTCGGATATATCAGCTAAAATTGCTTTCGTAAAAAAATTAAAAAAAAAAAATTTATTAGAAGTTCCAAATATTGCTGCTGATAGAAAATTAACAAATTCTTCTTTGTTAATAAATGTAGACAAAAAATGTGCTAATCCTATGAAAGGAAAAAAAAAATCAAAGAAAAATATTTTCGAAGAATGGTATATTTATTTAGTTAAAACTTTGTAATTGTAAAAATTTTAATAAAATGGAAAAAATACTATTCACTTTTTGAAAAGAAAGCTGTTATTCTGAGAAGATGTATTCTGAATAAGATTTTTCTTTTAATTGAGCACATGTATATATGTATGTGGGCTCAATCAGTACTATTTTGCCTCATTTAAAGATAAAATTCCATAAATTCAGAAAATGAAGAGCTCAAATAAATTTAAGAACAAATTTTGAATTACATAGACACTAGACAGTGACGCTGTTTCACCCGGTTTGAGGGCTTACTTCTAGAATATTTTGGCATAAAAAAATTACATATCTCCGTCCTTAACACGTTCTTAAAACAAACCGAATTGAGTTTTCTTTAAAATTTTTATATATGATCATTGAATGAATGATAATCATTGAAAAATGGGAAAAGAAAATTTAAATAATGGGGCGTATCCTTGTTTTCGTACGCATCGAAAATCGTGAAATTTTCTTATAATTTTCTATACAAAAATGTCAAATTTTCGATTCATACGAAAACAAGAATACACCTCAATAATTTCAAACCTGAATATACTCGTAACAGATTTTGTTAATAACAAACAAATTTCTTATACACACATATGTAAATATATAAATATCACAAAATATTCACCGGCAGTTTGCAGTGAAAGCGTGAGTAAGAGAATTAGTCAAAAAACCTATCTACATAATGAAATATCAGTAATAACAGTAACAGATGAGATTAGAAAGTAAAAGTATTTTGCTGCTTAAAAAGCCGAATATATTGTACAATAGTATAAGTCATATCACACTTCCTTAATTTGTCGTATGTTTCTTCAAAAAAATGCGCTTTTATATATACAAACACCATCCTTTATAGAAAACTTATATCTCTTTTAAAATCTTTGAATGCGCTGGCACTAAGAAAATACCGCTAAACGTTTTATATCAACGTTTGATAGATATACAAATTATGTGAATAACCAAAGAGACAAAACACCTAGTCACTAAATAAGTGGGCATTTACATACCTACAGGGTGTGCAAGAAGTACCACGACAAACTTGAGGAGAAGGTACATAGGTGGGGGGTGAGCTTCCTGATAATCAAAAAGTTTTCAGGAAAAAAAATCGGGACTTTCCATATATTTTCTTTAATTGCATGTGCAACCAAGGCTATGCTTAAAAAAATATTTTTTGAAATTTATATTCTGTTAAAGACACAAATGAGAAGGCCCGATATTTTTTTGAATTCAAGAAAAAATTAAAAATTTCAAAACGGTTACACTTCTACCAGAAAAATTCTAGCTCAAGTTTGTCGTGGTACTTCTTGTACACCCTGTATAACTAAATATGAATAAATTCAGTCGAATTGAAAGTGAATGAACAAGTGAATACCATGCGTGAACACACTGCCGCTAACTGAGAAAACAAAAAATATGTCCGCTTGTAAATGATTGACACTTATCTAAATATTAACAGTTTTCGAGGCTCATTACAATAATATACAGTCAAACTTCTGAATAACGAAGTTTTCTCTACATATTGCGAAAAAAGTTGAAGAATGTTGCTTTGTTGTTCTGCTTTTAGTGCATTTTGTTTTCCTTATAACGAATTTCCATCTATCGAATTTTCCTTTATAATAAACAACTTTTACAGCCTTAACTTGAAACTTTAAGCGTTTTCTCCAAAGAACGAATTTATCCAGCGCATGAAGGCTTCTTTTTTAACAGGAAAGGTATGCTGTGTTCAGGGGAATCCCCAAATTTTAAAAATGACTGATACCGAAAATATGCCATCGCCAACATTTTTGGTGGCATATATTGCTTAACTTTTACATGCCGCGGTAATCAGTTAAGAAATGGCTCCGCGTTTAAGCATTTCCGTGGAAACAAAACTATTGATCATATAGTCAGTTGAAAGGGGAGAAGTCCCAAAAAAGACAGTGCTAAGCAATTTGGGATTCCTCTCAGTAGTTTTTCAAAAATTCTTAAACGCAATAAGCGTTGGAAAAGAAAAACAACATACTAAACATTAAATTTGCTTCTCTTAATGTCATTAAAAAATTTTGTTGAAGCGGAAAAGTGGAAAAATGTAGTTTAAATCAAAATAACTGATCACTTAAAAAAAAAATGTTAAAGAACGCAATTTTTTCGTTTTCTATATAACGATTGTTCTATATAGCAAAGTAATTTTCCAATTTTTGGTATTCCTTATAGAGAAGTTTGACTGTATGTATGTATGTAAATATGCGTGGAGGCGCGCTATCATTACATAAACAAAACAAATTTGAAGCAGAAGAAAAAAAAAGAAATGATTTGCAACTCGCAGGTTAACTACTTCTGCGTTGAAATACACACTAAAAACACATACATACATTCAATCTATTCAAGGTACATACTACACATAAATATTTATGAACATTTTCATATGAGGTTGAATCGATTGCCTGTGCTCGATGTTTACCATAAACGTCTCGTAAACTTACAACTTAATAAGCAACGGCATTATAGGTGTCACAATAAGTCAACAGTAAACAGTTAGCCATGAATAACAACAACAAAAATAGCCTTACATACATATGTATGTATGTATCTGTTTACATAAAACATTTTATCTTCACTCATACACCTGCTGGGCTGTGCTGAGTTTAGTCGGATCGCCGATAAATTTCTGTGTTTCTTTCATCTTCTTTGCTTTAAGTAAATTTTTGTTGCTTTTGTTTTTTCTTGCCACTTCTTGGTTCTGCTGTTGTTGCTTATTTATCATTGTTGAACGGCTGTGTTTATTTATTTTAGTTTTTTTTGATGTCAATGTCTACACCTCCTCGCCAGCCTCTGTTTGCCCGCGCGCGTACAAAAAAATGCGTTAATATTTATGTTGGTGCGTGCGCTGGTGATTTATTTTTCGGCTTATACTTCGTTCTGTTATTGTTTGCTGTGATTTGTTTGTGCGACTTTTTCACCTTAACTCTTCTGCTTTTTCGTGTGACTTGGCACATGCATGAATTGCGAAAGCTTTGTGCTACACGTTGTAGCTACACATGTTTGTAAGCATCGCCGAGTCATTTCGATTTCATATTATATTTCGTTTTTTATTTTTATTTTTTCTATTTGTTTCGTCTTCATTACTCTTTCGATAGGCCCCTTTTTTATGACGCTGCTACCGTTGTCAGCTACCGCACATATTGAGATACATATGTTGTTTGTTTATTCGTTTGTATATTTGTCCATGCGATGTTGTCTTTGGTAAAAGCTGCCTCAAGTTCAAGTTCATGGCAGCGGGAGGTTGCTGCGCTCAATCGTATTTACACTGCTCGTAAAATACCCTACATAAATAAATATGCGAACATGTGTGTGTTTGTTAGTGTGCACCCGTTGAGCTTGTCTTTTAAACTGTTTACGATGACTATTCTCTATTTTCTGGTTGGGAATTCAAGTAGCGTGTGAAATTATGTACTTGTTTGATACATTTATTTTACATGTCATTAGATAAATGCTTGCTAAATAGCTGTTTATAATTAATCGAGTGCGATTTCGAGTTAAATAGTTTACATTCTTGGATTTCATATTAAAAAATGGTATGTCTATGAGAATCGTTAACTTTTCCCACGCGGCGGTTATTACTTAAAATTTATTAGTATGAATGTATTTATAATGTATAGCACCACCAAAGTGGGCAGCCGATATTCAAGTAAATCTTAGGTGATTACAGGTAATACGTTTATAGGTATGTATACGGAATTTCATCTTAGCCAACAGATCCATTAGTGGCCGTTGTTACTATAAATTGATGCCATACTATGTAGCGTTTGAAAGCGACATTCAGTAAAACATTGAGAGAAAAATTAGCATTACTTTCCGAATCAGCGAAAAGTTAGTGCGCATTGAAAATTAAGATTCCAGCAGGTGATTTGTTTCAAATATTCCTGAGGGAGAAACATTAAGTACAGAATCATCGAGAATGGTTTGACATTGAAGATAATATAAAAGAAACTTCGTCTTTATTGGCAAGTTACTGTACATAGAAGTGGATGAAATTCTTCCATCCCGGACATTGATTTGGACTTACCTACGATTTTGAACTTGTATGCTCGTAACACTGGTCAAAAAAAAGCTAATTATTTGGGCAACATATGAATGAAAAACTAAAAGTTAAATGAACTGCGTTTTATAATTAAAATTGGTGCTAAAGAGAAACCAAATCAAGCGCACAATAAAAGCTTCTTTCGCGTACTGCTCGGACTTGGTCCAGTAATTAATAGAGCAAGCAAAAAATGCTGACTCATTTTCTTTATTATACAATGAAAACAAACTTGTGAACTTTCGTAGAAATAATATTTTGGCTTTGTTATAAAAATGGAGAATTCATTAGAACCAAATTGTTTTTCAGACACTTTATTTCAGGGACCGTAACGGTTATGATCTTTATAATAAAAATCATAATTTAACCGTTAAAATTTGATTTCTATGATTTTATGATTTTATGATTTTTATTTTTTCGAACAAAACATAATCGATATTTGTAATTTTTATTTTTTCGATCAAAACATAATCGTTTTTTAATTTTTATTTTTTCGATCATAAAATATTTAAAGCGGTCATAAAAAAGCAGTCTCTGTTATAACGGT
>JAPVRG010235703.1:0-10155 GCA_029783565.1 Rhagoletis cerasi
ATCCTACAGCTCTCTAAGTTTTCTAAGGTAAGTTGAGTTTTGGCTAACCAGAAACACGTATTGCTGGTATGGTAGGTTGGTCTAAGTTGAGTTAAATTCTGTCGTAAGTCTTGGCTAACTTACGCTTAAAGCATTCAAATGAGATATGTAATTGGTAGCGACTATTTTCGCTGATGGTTATTCTTGTTTTTTTTTCTTATAAGAGGTTGACATTTTGTCTATGCCAGAACGTTAACAATTTCCTTATTTCTCCGCTAGAAGCTTTTTGTTCCGCTCAGCGAGCGATTACCAGAACGATCGCGATAGTCTGTATGCGTCCAACTTAGTCACATCTTCGGATTTATCAAGAGATGCGTCTGCTTTGGTCATGTTCCTATGGCCGAGAACCCAAACGAGTGAGATATATTTTGACTCTGCCGTCGAGCTTAACATACACTTGCCATCTCTGACTAATTTCACATATGTGAAGTTCCATGAGAAGTTATTGCAGAATCAAGAATAAAGTGCATCTGTTGACACGACTTAATTTCCCTTGTAGCACCTGCTCGGTGGATACTGCTTAATTTCCTCACATTATATATTACTAGTCCAACGCTGACCACCATACTAACGCTCCGTAAGTTAATATTTGTTTTATAATTGCCGTATACATCCACAGGATAAGTTTTGGCTTAAGTCTCCAATTTATACTGAATATCCAAGGCACATTAAAGAGTTGGCAGCATTAGAGCAAAAGCAACAACAACTTGCGTGTATTTTGTTCTGGATTTTTCACTCTAAAGTGTCAAACACTTTAAACAAAATTTGATATTGTAGAGGAAAATGTAAAAAATTACAGCTCATAGACCATTTTTGCGGGATCAGAAATGCAGGATTACACATGCGAGATCCGCGGGATTTGCGGGACTACAGAAAAAATTAATAAGAAGCTAAGAATAAAAGCTAAGAAAGCATGTTCTTAAAGAAATGGTACTTTGCTCTGTTATTGTAATATTTCAACGGTAAATAGTAGTTTTTGAAATATTAAGTATTTTTAGTATGGTAATTACTTTCATAAGTTCCGGTCCGAATTTTACTATGAATATTCGGAGTCGGCATAAAACTGTAGGTCCCTCCCGTTTGTGTGACAACATCAAGGCGCACGCCACAAATCGGAGGAGAAGCTCGGCCAAACACTAACATATGTGTACGCGCCAAATTATTATTATTATTATTATTATTATTATTAATTACTTTCATAAGTTCCGGTCCGAATTTTACTATGAATATTTTAAGTAAAAAAAGGTCTGAAAAAAGCAAACAAATACTCTTGGTCTGATATTGAAACGTGAAATAACGCTTTTTCAATGCGGAGGCAATATAGGAAAGCACGTAGAATTTGCTTATAACTATGAAAGTCGATTCCACCTACAAGTATTGAAGCCGAGCGTGCGTTTTCCGCCGCCGGATATATGTGTAATAAAATAAAGTCGAATTTAAAAGATGATACCTTAAATACTTTATCATTCCTTCGGAAAATATTATCAATTTAATTAAAAATAAATTATTATTATTAATTAGAAATAAATACGTCGATTTTCTACAAAAAAATCGTTTTTTTTTACTTATCAATTTTGAATATACATATCTGTTTAGAGGAAATAATATGACATATGACCTCGATCCCGCAAGCTTGCGGGATTGCGATTTTTATGCGGGATCGGATTCTCTAATTCAATGTCTATGACTTTGTAACGAAGTTCAGAAAAATTCCAAAAATAAGTTTATGGACCATTTAAATCGCAAGTATCTCAAAAACTAGAGCCAATCGAATAATTTGAAGGTCAGAATCTGATTCTATGGAAAAAAACTTAAAAGGACCAAAAGTCACTAGTTGTGCCGCATGCATTTGTTGGAATTTTGTTGGGCTGCGCTATCTATTGCAAGCTGGACATTGAAAGAATGCGAATTTTTTATATTTGAAATGTCAAACAATTTATTTCGCTTTTATTAATGATTCTTTGGTTTTGTTTGTTGTATGAAAGTAAAGGTGACCCAAATCATTCATTCTATATGAAAAGAATTCTTGTTTTGCTATCACGGCCGAATCAGCAACACCAGCTGTAGTCTTGAACTGTTCTTATTTAGTGAGCGTGATTTGTAATAATGTAAAGCAAACTAATTTTATTAAGACTAATTATGTACTTCTAGCAACTCCGTAACTAAGTTAATGCAAAAAAATAACTTGTCCTTTCTTTTCCTTTTAGTGAAATTCATAATTCAGGCGAAGTAAATATTTAACCAGACAACAAAATCCAGTGACTACACAAGAAATAACTAAAACCACACAACAAAGTACCGGGAGACGTGGAGAAACCATTACAGCGCGCAAACAGCCAACAGGCAGCCTGCATAGCTGCCCGTTCCGGCCACCAAACCGAACCCACCAATTAGTCACCATTCAAAACGAGGTCAACCGGCCAAAGTGGCTCGCTACGCAACAGACCCACCCACTAAACGTTTAAGTGACTAGCCATTGCATCGTCAAGCCAATCAACTCGAAAAATTTTGTGGTGGAAATACAAACAGCTGCACTGGCGCAGTACAACAGACAACAACAATACTTCAATAACACCAGCAACCACAACAACGCTTCCAATTACTTTGCCGGCGGTAGTGTTGGTAGTGTTGGTTCGGCTGGAGTACCCATTATTATGGAGGGCCCCGAGGTGACGTTCCTCTTTCAATTTGGCAGTTTACGTGATGCTGTATCAGTAGCGGCCAGTAGCTTAACATTGAAAACGCTCAAGGAGTTAGCCTGTGAATTCATTAACACAAAGGTAAGTTCGCTTGGGTTGGACTAAAAATTCTATTTAAATAATTCAACAGAAGAAGATGTAAGAGGCTAACCATAAAGGGGTATTAGGCATTTGTGTGTACGTGGGTGTCTTTTTTTTTGTGAGTAGTAGATTTATGTATGTGCCTGTGGAGATGTTGATGGATTACTTATTGCATTCTTTCTTTTATTTCTTGTATTGCTTTGGCAATAAATTAGACATTCTCTGGATTTTTCATATGTATGTATATGTACAAGTAATTTAAAATATGTGGCGCTTATACATTTTGCTAAGTGTTTGATAAGCTTATCTGTCGATTCGTGATATGTGTGTTGATGCCGCCTCCGAAAAATAAGTACGAATTTTCATACATTTATGTAAATATGTATTTATATTCATATTCTAGAAAAAATATCAAAAAATAGTTCAAAAAGCTTTTTGGTTAAAAAAAAAAACTTTTTGTTTAATTTTTTTTTTCAAATTTAAATAAAAGATAAATCATTGCAATAAATTTTCAGTCTAAGATCATCCAAATCGGGTAAGAAATGTAGATGTTATGGAGCACTGAGCAAAAATTCTAACTTTGTATTTTTCACACAATCACACTTTTGGTCGAAAATAAGCTTTTTTCCCCCTTGAATTTTTTCGTTTGTGTTAGTTAGAGTCTTCTCGAATTTGCGTCCAGCAGTAAGAAAAATAAATAAAGAAAAATCAAAAAAAATTAAAAAAAATTAAAAAATTCAATTTCCGACCAAAAGTGTGATTGTATGAAAAATACAAAGCTGGAATTTTTGCTTAGTGCTCCATAGAATCTACATTTCTTATCCGATTTGGGTGACCTTGGACTCAAAATTTACTGCTATGGTTTATCTTTTACATAAATTTGAAAAAATTTTCAACTAAATTTTTGTAACCGCAAAAATAAGCATCTAAGCATCTGTTTTTGATTTTGGTCGCTAATAACAATAACAATTTTTATTTAAATCTACAGGAGTTATATATTTTTTCAAAGGGCACATCAATACCTTTTGAATAGTAGGTTGCTTGCGTCGATTAGATGATTTTTTCAAAAGATATTGACAAATAACTGCGAAAGGTACCAAAAAACACGTTTTTCGAAAAAATCTCGAAAACGCTTCTTTGAAAAAAAAATGGGATTTTAACAAGGTTATTGAGTTTTGTACCAACAACAGCTTTCGGGGTGTACAAAAAAAAAAAAAAAAACCAAAGTGAGCCTTGAAAGTACTTTTTTACAAAAGTTAATTTTTCGTGTAAACTAGTGTTATCGAAAATATAAATATAATAGGAAAATAAAACCACCATTGTTTACCAGGTAACTGTAGGTTTCAGAATCGTGAAAAAAAAATGCGCCGGGTATTTAATGTTTGGTTTCGCCCGAACTTAGACTTCTTTACTTGTTTTGACTAAATTTGATTTGTGTTTTCGCTCATCCGACTTCAGTGCCACTTGCTTTTCAATAATCCGCAGTTGGCATGTTCCCGTACTCCAGGATTTAGTAAGAAATATCTTCAGTACTATCTGGCGAGCATAATGTAAACGGGGCATTATTATACATTTTTTCGCAGAAAAGTTAAATTAATATTTCGTTTGCGATGAGTAGACGATAATTTTTCTTTTAAAATTTTCAGGAAGGTTTTAAGTTTAGCTGAAAAAGTTATCCTACGAAAATTTAAGGAAAATAGGGTTGTTTTTTTAATTCTTCCGGAGACTATTTTCATTTTAAGCCAGAATAGAAATTTGAAGAAAAATTTAATGTTAAAAACTTTTTGGTTAAACCTTATCCAAGCGCATGTGTATGTATGTTTGTACCGATATGTACAATTTTTTTGCGATCGCCTTCAAAATATCTTTAATCCTAGGGGTGGACTGGAACAACTTTTTTTGTCGATCCACCCTAATGTACACTCTATGTGCCAGTATGCTGTACTAGATATATACGCAATTCCTTTTATACAATGATTTACTCAAATCTAATTTTTTTTTATTTTTTAGTCCACAAAAACTTTATCTCTTATAATCTCCTTGTTTGTCTTCAGATACCCGACAGCGGCTTAACACATCTACCAGAACGCATATTACTCTTTCGCCATGACTATAACAGTCCGAATGTGCTGCACATCATCAACTCAGCTGCAGAAGTGGTCGATGAGACGTTGGTTGAGATTGTATTGACTGCCAGCCGTAAGTGGGGTCCTAGCTTATTTTAATAAACTGAAAGTTTTAACTTTTCCCACACAACTGATTGATTTGCTTTTGTTTCTCCTCTCCCACAGCCATCCTGTATCCCACATCGGAAATGCCAACTTTGAAGCCACATACGCTCAATGTACATTCGTACAAAGCGCCAACATTTTGTGATTTCTGTGGTGAAATGCTGTTCGGTTTGGTGCGACAAGGGCTCAAATGTGATGGTAAGTGTGTACATGTGCGTGTATGATTGGAATTGCATACAGAAGTATGTGTGTATGTATATTTGGTAAATTTTTGCTTCATGACATTTGCTTTCATTTTCTAGGTTGCAGTCAGAATTATCATAAACGTTGTGTCGTGAAGATACCAAACAATTGCAGTCGCCCGAACGATACTAGCTCGAGACGTTCGTCGGCTCTACAACCGCCACGTAGTCCCTCAGGTGGTTCAACACAATCGTTGGTCTCGAATGAAGATCCGGCGCGAAATGATGGCGGTAGCTCACTGGTAAAGCGAATGTCGGATCTGATGAGTGATATTATTAAGAATTAGAGCGTCTAAAGTAAACTTAAACTAAGCGCTGTGAAGATAAAAGACAGTAGTTGAAAAAAAAAACTCGAAAAATTTCTTTTAGAGATTTCATTTATAAATCGAGTTGTGCACAAATTGACAGCTTTTAAAAAAGCTTAATTTATAAATTTATTGATGATACTCCTAGTTAGTAGCTGGTGCAGGGTAGTTTAAAATATAAACATTTTTTACTATTGTATTTAATGAATTACTTAAGCAATTTTTCAGATAAGGTATCTGCGATCTGGTTTAGAGTATTCGCCGAATAAATGTTAACGTTTTTATAGTTTTGTAATTTTATTTGCTTTAATATTTTATACCAAATTTTCAAACAAAATTAATAAAGAATAAAAACTTATATCTTTTGTTGACTTTTTCTTTATTGTTTTGCTCACGCAGTTGTCAATACTCTGGGCCAGATCATATAAGTAAAACTCTACTTCCCTACAAAAATAGGGACTCGGTATTTTCGATCATTTTCGATAGTGCTTCATTCATTTGAATATTATGCCGCTTTTTTCACTTTGCCAATACCTTCTCTCCCATGCGCTCTGTTTTTTTTTTCTTGTTCTTAGAATGTCCCACACTATCGCAGTCACAGCCGTTCGCCCTCTTCGAGTAGCCGCAACGGCACACAGGCCAGCAATCACTGCATCGGCGCCAATATTTCTATGTACACGCCAACTCTCGCTTACGCCGAGAAAATACGCATTCCACACACCTTCATGGTGCATACCTATGGCATACCAACCGTATGTCAATATTGCAAAAAACTACTGAAGGGCCTGTTCAAGCAGGGCCTCCAATGTAAAGATTGCCAATATAATGCGCATAAGAAGTGCTTAGATAAAGTGCCACACGACTGTACCGGCGAACGGCAACTGCATGCCAACGACTTTGCCGATAACACGCCCACGCATGCGCATGCGCCGAAAGCGGGCGACAACTTCTTCCGCGAGGAGTTCGATGATAGCGATTTCGAAGACAATCCATCGCCAAGTGGTGGTGGTTACGCAGGTAACTTGACGCATAAGTATGGCACCGCTGCTGGATCAAAATCCGTGCGTGCCGGTATACCAAAGACGACAACGAATGCGCACAATTCGCCACCAGAGCTGGTTAATGGGCTGGTTAGTCCGGGCGATAGACGTGGTGGATATGCGGATGGACGTACAACCGGTGAGGGTCAGTCAATTGATGGACAATCGGAGCAATCCAGCTCTTCTTCATCGCCCAGTGCCAATATACCGTTAATGCGTATCGTACAATCAGTGAAGCACACGAAGAAGCGTGGCGGCCAAGCGATCAAAGAGGGCTGGCTGGTGCATTATACCAGCCTAGATAAGACAGTAAAACGTCATTATTGGCGCTTAGACTCGAAGACCCTTACGTTGACACTTTTTCTCTCTGAACAAGGTAGCAAGTATCACAAGGATATACCACTGTCAGAAATACAAAGTATAGATGCGAATCGTGATTTCCGTATAGACAACAATTATTGCTTCGAACTTAAAACGGGTACGATAAGCTACTATGTAGGCCAAGATCCATTAGTGGGTGTACGTGAAGAGCAGCCAGTAAGACTGCCGCCACCAGACAGCGGTATTGGCTCGGATATCGCCAAAAGTTGGGAGACAATCATCAAGCAGGCCTATATGCATGTCACAAATACGCGTAAGTATTGCACAAAAAATTATTTGGAAAGGGTGGCTGTTACGATTTTACATGCTGATGTAACCGTAAATTGCTTACAGAATGCTGTGAATCAGAAGAAAACGTACAAGATATGGGTCAGCTTTATCAGATCTTCCCCGATGAAGTGCTTGGTTCGGGACAATTTGGGGTTGTCTATGGAGGTGTACACAAGAAAACCAAGCGTGAAGTGGCCATTAAAGTTATTGATAAGTTGAGGTTCCCGACTAAACAGGAGGCACAACTCAAAAATGAAGTTGCCATATTGCAGGTTAGTCGCATTAAACTTTCTGTGTTCTAAGTAAAGTTTTGTAAAAGGCGGACGGGAGAAGTGGTTAACCAAGGTAGAGTAAGTTTGCAGAACAGTAGGTAAGATTTGTTTAGGGCAGAGAAACTAGAGACCCTCGCTCGTCTGCAGTCACTATTTTCGTACACATTTTTTACTTTATTTCAGTACAAAAGACTTTCTCACTCATCTTTTTTTTTTTTTTTTTGAAGGACAGTCATGGTGACAGGGACAGTAAGTATCGAACAGGGGTTGGCAAGCTTAACGTTAATAATACCCGTATGATTGTTTTCTAAGTGTTTCAAAGCGACCCAAAAAATACAATTAAAAAAGTATTAAAAACAAAAGGTCAATGATTGAACTTTATTTTATGTCGAACAAAACATCGAATTTAGTGCTTCGAAAACGCCAAAAATCTTTTTTTTTACTCATCAAAACCAAGATGTCTCAAAAAATAGAGTCACCGGAATAATTTAAAGGACAGATTCTGATTGAATTAAAAACCCGTATAGAAATCCGCTCTCAGTAGACTACTTAATAAAAAAATGTAAAAATGATCAATGACTATGTTCAAAAAGGGGCACTGCAACCTTTGAGATATTATGCATCTGACTAAGAATTGCATTCAAAGCCCACGATGATGTCAGCTTCTAAATGAATGCTAAAAGACGATTTTCTTATTCTTGACTACAAATAACTAAAAATCATTAGTCTTTGCTTGCCGACCGGCGTCTCTTCGGCATCAAATAAATGTCTCTATAAACAGACCAACCCGTAGCCTATGATAATGCAGTCCTCTACGACCACTTAAATACCCAGCAAGTAACCTAATTCCAGCTCTGTTTAAGATATCAATATTCTTTCTATCGAACGGATAACCAAAGAGCCAGACCTGTTTAGGTGCCCACCGCTCCCCAGTACATACTGCGTTTTAAGTTTACCCACTCAGTAAATATAAGTCTCGAATAAACAAAACAGAATCCACATAATGATCCCGTCCGCCACGAGAGGAAATTCTAAGTCTGCTTTTACCAATTTGTTGGCGATATCGCAATGGCCTCGTACCCAGCACAGTGTTATCTTGGGTTAAAGACTTCTTTATGAGCTGCCTGAAAAACTCTTGGCCATCTCCCTATTGCTATAGAACAACGGTGGGCAAATGAATGATCGGTGAACTCAAATATCTTGGTTGATAATGGGCTGAGCTGGAACTCCTACTTAGATCAAACTTTTAGTGAAGTCGCTTCAGTTTAGTGCACGAGAGTGGTTTCACTTTCGGTTCACGATCAATGGAAGCTCGTTCAACCACGGCTATGGAGACGCTTCTAGGATGCACCTTGGCCAAATTTTCGTTCCAGCAGCAGCAGTCTCGAGATAATTGCAACTACAAATATCAGACGTTATTGCTAAAATAACTCCGCGTTGGCATGAAATTTAAAGCAAAAACCTGCGCAAATGAACGCCTTCACATGGATGTTGGAAGATAATAAAAGTGAGGGTTTTTATGGACCCGGGACTAAACTTTCTATTGCATTACAAGATGGCACAGTTTTTCAGGTAGAGGTGCTAAATTGCATGGCTTGCACCAGAACAAAACTTGGAAAGGGTTTAAAAAGCACTTTCTTAGTTAACTGTTCAGACAGACGAAGGGCTATTAGGGCCCTATACAATTAGATAATCACCTTTAGCTCTCAGCTGGGAGAAACAAGGTAACACTGTGCTTAATTCAGATGTTGGTCCCACCAGGGATCAAACCTAGGTCCTACGGAGTGGTAGTACGCACCTCTAACCACTCAGCTATAGCGGCCGTCTCCATGTCGTAAACATACATAAAAATAAAATTACAGGTACAAAGAGCCGCCGTTTTCTTTTTCAGGCTATACACATTTTTCGAAAAATTTATTGATTCTCGACAGGCAAAATCTAACTTCCAAATGCTCTGGAGGTGTCTCTATCAATTGTTAGCACCACTTCAAATTAGAAGATACTTTTGACAAAACACCCAAAACATATCAGCATTCAAAGGACCGCTATACATAGATTGAAATCCATAGTCTTTCTCAAATCATCTCGTTAGTCAGCAATCTTGAACAGCCGCTGTACACTGAGCTTTGTCTCTGCAGTCAGATCACCTAGTCAATGTGTTAGTATGGGCAAAGAGTAGCCGGGTGCGTATGGAAACCGAGGTCAGGTCAGTGTTGGTAAACGTAGGGAAAATTCCCTGCACGTAGGGATTTTAGTCGAAAAAAATTAGTGTAGGGAAAAGAAGGACAGATTTTTTAAAATGTATGTAGGGATTTTTCGAAAAATCGAAAAAATCTATTTTTATATGGAAGAAAATTTCAAAAATCAACAGTAATTTTTACCGACTTGAAACTTGTACTTTGTTATACTCAAAATTTTTATAAGAAATCGAATTGAAAACTACAATAATGATTTGTTGGCAATTCTTGAATTTTTCCGAAATCTGTGTGAAATTAAAAAAAGATATTCTTGTGGTTTTTGAATGAACTACATTTTTATAAAAAATAAGAAAAATTTGGCGCGAAAATATACGTAAATAAAATCGTCAAAACGTCA
>JAPVRG010235730.1:0-10000 GCA_029783565.1 Rhagoletis cerasi
TGAGCTCCGGTTGCACGGGGCTGCCACCTAACCTAACCTAATCTAGCCCTTGGAAAGTCTGAAGTAGGTGTACAAAACTGCAAAAAAATCGGTACAGCCGTTCGTGAGATCACTTCTTACAAAAAAAGGACTTCTGCTTACATATATATCTTAGTATAGATTAGGGAAAATGAGAACCTTTCGGACGTCCAGGTTTAGGAATTCATCGTTGTGACATAGAAGAACTCTCTGGTTCAAGGATTTTAACTAACAAAAATGATTCCGCATAAAGTTTGTGATGGAAAAAAACTCACTTAAGGGGCAATTTCAGCCTGGCCCAACTCACGAATGACATCGATTCGACATGAAAAATTTTGATGGGACCATAAGAAATGCCAACTTTTATGATTTGCCTGGAGAAGTGGCAACTTTTAAATAGGTTATTAAGGGATTTAAAATACTGTGAAATCTGTCAGAGGTGTAGATTCGCTCCGAACAGCCGGTAAACTTGTGTGGGTATCAGTATGCGCTTTTAGCTCATAGTTTAGTTATTCAACAACTGCATTTACTCTTGTTCTTCCATTTATTCTAACTAACCCTTTTATGTATCACCTTGACTGACTATAATAACTTTAACATCAGTGCACAAAAACTCATTACTTCTATATATAAAATGCATATCCATCCATTTGACAAAGAGCCTTCAACCAATTTCGGCTTGGAAGCAAAATTACACACGAAAACCGCCAAAGCAAAAAAAAAAACAAAACAAAATAAAACGATCAAGTAATTCTCCACAAAATCATTTCCTAATTGCAGCTCAGTGTTGACACCAGGCAGCCGCCACAATTCAGCAGTCACTTTAAACGACACCACAAGCAAACTAAGTAGCTGCAAGCGTGCCAGTGTGCAGCTGCCAACCAACAGCAGCAGCGACAAATACAATGTACCAAACCCAAAGCAGAAGGCAGAAGGCAGACGGCAGACGGCAAAGCCAACCAACCGACTGTAATGGCAGCCACGAGTGCAGCAGGACACTGCGGCTGAGTGGCCTCCACACCAACGTTTTGCTAAAGGATTTGATTGCAAAGTTTACGCCGTTAGCTGATTTACACAAAATTCGTAGAAGGAATGAGATGATATGGAATTGAATAGAGAGTGGAATAAGCATAACAATAAAGGCAATAATTCCCGATAATAAATTAACTGAAATTCACTTACACGTATTGCGGTGCGGTCAGGGGGTGAGTGAAGAGGGAAGCAGGAGCGAAGTGCTGGTAGCAGCTATCAAGGTGATTGGGTGGGCAAATATACATACATACATACATATATGAAACTGCATAGAGGATGTTGAGAAAGTAGCGTTGGTGCCAACGAGCGGGCATGAAAGGGAGCGCAGCTTCAGCGTTGTTGCTGACATCGAGCGGGAAGTAGCAGAAAATTAATAAAAATAAATTGAGTTGTCAAAAATGATATCCCAAATAAATTCCACAGTGAGTAATCGTTTGGAGCAGCGCAAGTGCTGGCTGTGACTGTAGATGTGGCTCTAGCGTAGCAGGGCTGCCACCGCCCACTTAACTGTGTACGTGGCAGGATAAGAGGAGCGAGGGGTGCGGTTGTTGATGTGAAATTAAATTTTTTGCTATGCTTCTCTTTTTGGCTTGTGTAGAGAGCCTGTACGAAGGGAACGAGAGAGCGAGAGCGCTAGAACGCAAGCAAACTTGCAATATGTAGCATTTATGGAGGGCAGGAATCAGAAATGAAAAATAAAATAAAATGAGAATAAAATAAAAAAATATAAAACGAAAAAGTAGCAACAATAACAACAACAATGCGTTCAGCAAAAAATGAAAACATTTTCTTGCTGCGAGGAGCGGAAAAAATCAACCTCAAATGGCTGTAATAAAATAAAGTAGTCAGGATACCAGAAAAAGAGGAAGTATCAAGAAAAATGATACAAAGCGGTGTGGCAAGAACAACTGCAACAACAACAATTGCAGAAGGAACATTAATAATGATTTAAAGAGGGAAGGGGGGAGTCGTTATACACACCAGCGAAGTGCACGAAATGGAAGCTGTTAGGTGGAGGAGGCGAGGGGACAAGGAGGGCGAGGAGGGCGAGGAGGGCAAGGAAGGAAAGGAAAATGAGCTAAAGGCAGTCAATGAAAATTCGATTTTCGCAGTGGCTGCAAGCGAAGGTAAAAATAAATCTGAAAAAAAGAAGGAAATTGGGATGGAGCAGGAAGCGATGGCGCCCTGAAGAAAACGCTGAGCTGGCGAGAGCGCAAGAAATTCGCTATCTTTGCAAAAATTTTGCAGAAGCAAGCGTGTATGTGTGGCTGTGTGAGTACCAAAGGCACCACCAGCGAACATCAACAATCAACAACAACAGCAAAGACATTAAAGAGAGTAAGCGCAGACGCATTGACGCAGCACACGCGCTACAAATAGCGGGAAATTTTTGATTGCCACAGGGGAAATGTGAACGCTAAGGACAGCCCCATTAAGCGCAAACAAAGCAACTAACAAAAGCAAGGCGCAGGTATAGGTGCACACACATGCAAACACATACAAACACACACAACGGCGTGCAACACACATGCACTGCTTGCTATCTATGTAGTGAACTCATCCCCTAAGCTTAGAGTGAGCGGCAGCCAGCTAGCTCAACATCAGCAGCAGCAGTAGCAGCACCACCAGCAGCAACTAAGGCGGAGGCCACAGCATACATTAAGGCGCCGCGCCCAGCCCTCTTGCCTCATTTTCGGTGTTGTGTGTGCTTGCTGCAGCATCGCGTACGATCCTCAGTCGACATGCCACACAAAGTTGCCACAGAAAGCTGCCCCACCAGCCACCAAGCGCCGCAGCAGCTCCAGCAGCCTTATAATCGTTGTCCGCATTTATTGTCACAGTGCCGTCGCGTGTCGCCGTCGCCGTCGGCGCTAGCGCACAGTCAGTCGCAAGACATAATCAATTCAAATTAGAGCAACGGCAACGAATCGCATTAGATCATTCGCTAGCGAACAGTAAACGTGTAAGCACGCATAACGGTATTAGTCGGTTAATAATAAAATTTTTGCTCAAAAAGCGTTTTGATTGCTTGATTGTGCGTGTGTTTTTGTGTGGCAAGTGTCGCAAGAAAACGGTGAAAATTCTAGCGATTTGTGAAGAAAAAAAAAATTTGTGCAAAACAAATTTTTGGAAGTAAACTAAAAACAAAACAAAGGTTTTAAGAGCGAAGACATTTTTTTTTTAATTTTCACACAGAAAAAAAATATTAGACAAACCTGAGCAAAAGAACATGAAAATCATAGAAAATATGTTAGAAATAATTTTTTTTCAAGATTCAGTAAGAAAAAGTTAACAAATAAATTTAAAAAAATACTTAAAAACTATAGTTAAAAACTTGAAATTAAAAAAAATGTGTTCAAAAAATTTAACAAAAGTGTGTATTAAGTTACAATTTGACTTTCAAAAAATTAAAAAAATTTTCGAAATAATTTTTGAATTAAATTAAACGATAGCGGGTGAGCCTAAAAATATAAGAAATAATTTTCAAGACTTTGTTCTACTTTCTGAAAACAAAATATTTTTTTAAATTAAGATCGTAAAAAACTAAAAAAAATCAAAACTAAAATAAACAAATTTGACCACAAAATAACTTATAAAATACTCACTCGGCAAACGCATATGCATTTGTGAAAAACAGTAAAATAAAAAAAAAATTAAAATAAAACTTCAATTAAAAGAAAAAACTAAAATTTGTCTTTCCCGCTCACTTCTTCTAAACATTTTCCTGTGCGCAGTTTATATCTCAAAAAAATTGCCTCCCAACTTTCGAAAATTTAGCACCAAAAAATCTGCAAGAAACAACCAACTCCAAAAACCGTAATTTACCGTTGGAAGTGCTTCAAACAACGCTGCTGCTGGCCGCCATCGTCAAAAAACACTCCAACTGCACAGCTGCCACAAAAGTTGTACCTTTTACCTGCACCGCCAGTATCGAGTGTATGCGTACATTCATACATATGTGCATGAGTTTGACGTAACTTTACAAAAAAAACGAAGAAACTTTCAAATGGTTTCACTATACAGCTATTATCTTGTTGTTGTTGTTATTGTATGCGAAACACGCGCGCATCAAAGTTGAAAAGTGCAATTTAAGTGAAACTTTTTGATGCTCACTCATTCATCCACATGGATACTACACTTTTTGCTGCTATTTAAACTAAACTAAAACAAAATTATACGCGTTTACCTGTGCGTGTTTGTGTGAGATTTTACTCCTTTGTATGCCTGCTGGTTGCAATCACTCACTCACTCACCTGCGTTTAGTGCGAGCAACACACTTCCGCTGCGCTGCGCCTGCTCTGCTCGCCTATTTTGTGGATAATTAAGCGCGTAATTGTGCGGCACTAAAACTTTTTTTGCTGCTGAAGGACGTGATTTATACTTGGCTGCGAGGAAGTGGTTACACAAACCTACATACCTACATACATACTACAGCAAAACAAAGAGTTGAATAGTCGGCTAATAAAAATAGAATCATTATTTGCAGCGAAATTGAATTTCACGTCGTGAGTGTGATTTGGAAAAGTTTTTTTTTGGGAAGAATAAAGAAACTGGATATCGTTCAAGTATAACTGAAAACGCTAATCAAATACATAGACAGACTGTTAAAGACTGTTCTCACACTTACATATTTAAGTGTATAAAGTGTCTAGAAGTGTTGATTACTTTAAAACGAAAATAAGAAAATAAAACTAAATAAATTTTAAAATCCCAGTAGCGCAATTTTTTGTGTCAACTCGAGCTTTTATTTTTCGAAGCGCGCGTGGACGGGTTTCCAAGTAGGAAACCCGCCAAATAATCGTCGCCAAAATTTTCACGGACGGAAATAAGGTAAATAGAATTGAGATAAGTGTAAACTGGTAATTATGTGCAACTTATATATACATAGTGCTTATCATAACTATACGACACCCACACGTTGACAAGTTGTATCTATTAATTTTTTTATTATTTAATTTTAATTTTTTTTTTAAATAAAAATATAGCTTATTCTCTAACAAAACTTAATTAGATTTCTTAGAAAGATTTTGAGTATGCAGTTTTGTAGCCCCTTCAATTTTGGTACAACAAAGTGAAAGTCTGAAGTAGGTAGGACTTACCGCTGATTTTTGGAAATTTTTTTTGTTGAAAGTATCGCTCATTTTCATCCATATAAAAAAATTGTTGAACATATGGCTGAAACACAACACTGGCGAACGGCGAACTCACCACAGTGAAATTCGCGCTGTCAAAATTAAAACATCCGAAAGCATATGAAATTGAATACAGCCAAAGCGAAATGCGAAGTTCGCTCGGCGTCCCACAGTGGTAAAAACGACCAATCTAGGTTGACATTGCTCACAATTTCTAAATAAATAGTCGAAATCACTTGAAAATCTATGAGTATCTTCTTGAGGCTATTAACGGTAATTTTGTAAACAAAAATTCCAAAAATCAAAAAAATTTTGTAGCCACCTGAAACTTGTACCCTATTATACTAAAATTGAATGGAATACAAAACTGCATACGAAACATCTTTAGCAAATATAAACATTAATAGAATCCAAAAGAATTTTCAGTTTAATAGTCGCCTTCATACTTTTCCGAGCTTCTAAACTTGACCATTTATAGAAACTAAAAACTTAGCAAAGAAGTCTGCTTATCCAAAAGTTAAAATTTTTACAGCAGGGAGTTTTCTATCAATCTTAGATATAAGTTCTACAAAGTTTAAGTATGTTCAGTTTCGAGAATACATACATATGTCTTTTTGTCAGTCGATATTTTAATATTTATGGCAACTTTTTTCTACTTTTAAGAAAATTCACTTAAGAATCTAGATAATAGCTTCGTTTGCCTCCGTTTCATAATTTGTATGATTCTATTTGCTGATGTATAGGTAAAAACATTTAAAAATATTGGGACCCGAAACATCCCTGTTTCTTAGATATTTAACAATTAAGTTGAAAACTCTAGCGTAAGTTAATAAAATATATACATATAGAAAAATAACAAGCTCCGTTTGTCAAATCTGCAGTGGACAGTGTTAAGAGCCCCAGATCTCCAAATTGTTTGCTGGTGCAAGCGTTATTGCTCCTAGGGCCACGAGAAAGCGTCTCGTTATCCGCTAAATTCCCCTTCAGTAACTCGGATTTTTTTTTTTTTCAAAAAATTATGACGGATCCGTCGACTTTCCACCCATTCTGAACGCACATGCGTCAAGAAACTGTCTACATTTTGCATTGTCATTTTCTTAGTTACCTCATCAGAAATGCCATCTAAAATTATCTGCTGGCTGACGTACCGCTTAACTTCAGAAATTTTTTGTTTTTCACTATTGAGAGGAGTATTTTTCTGGAAAAATTTATTATATTAGCCCTATGCATCTGGAGGCGGAGAAACACAAGTTACATCATTTGAAAAATTAAGTTTTACGGTAATTTTAAGCATAACTTTTTGTTAATCCACCGCATAATTGAATACCTCTCGGAATCTATTAAATTACTAAACATATTGCACTTATCTCTACTAAGTACACTCAGAAGGAAAAAATTGAATACCTCTACCGGCAGACCAATATGCTACACGGTCTAACCTTTGCACAGAACTGAGAACCGTTTTTACGTTGGAAAGAGCGACGTGTTTACAAGTTTTAATACATAACAACTATTCTTTAAAACGGTGCAAGGTCTATTAGTCGATCTGTTAGCATACATTTTTTTTCGCATGCCCACCTGGATTGACCGTTTTTACCACTGTGCGTCGTTTCGTGGCGATAGATTTATTTCTATAGAAAGAAGAAATCAATGTATAAAAAAATTATAAAAAAGTCAATAATAAAAATTTGTCAATAGCTGGGTGTTGTATAGTATGATAAGCGCTATACTTCATTCAATGTTTCTCCGGTTTCCATCAAAATATATATCATAAGAAGCTCTTACATCCGAGACTTTTCTTATAATTAGAAGCAGATAGCAACGACAGAGTTACACCTTATACGATTAAATGACTCTGGAGCACCAAAAAATAGGTCTATTTCGGGAATATTGTTTGACACAATAAGAGATGAGTTGAAATTCTGTAAAATGGGGTTTATAATATTATTTAGTAATTAGGTTGCAGTGCATTCAAGAACCTTTTTGCTGTACTTCTTGTGGGAGATGAGTTTTATCTATTCACATACGTAAATCTTACATAAACTTTGCTTGCTCGAACCATCTGGATTCTTATGAATTTACCGACTTTTCCTGTATTTTTTTGTCTTCCTAATGTTTTGTACTTAACACACGCAAGGCTTTTGCATATCCACAGGAACTGCTGGCCACCTGCCTCGCTATTTTCTACTTGACAGCTGCGGCAAGTTCTGTGATATTTTCCTAGGATCCAGTGATGGTTGCTACTACTTTTGTCCTTGATTTCAATATTAAGCAGATTCGGGGTCTTCGTCATTTTATAGTTTGGCTCTCTCCCTTGATATTTTGCAAGTCTATATCTGATCACCTGTTCCTACCCAGTCCAAGGAAATGCAGCATAATTTATCTTTCGACTAATTCAAGAGGGAATCCTAAGCGACGTTTCCAGTGAAGAACTCCTACGAAAACTGGTCCACTGATTTGGCAACCCGGGGGTTTTCGACTAGTCTAATTCTGGCTGGGGACCTTCTGGGTTTTGGAGTCCGAAAACATAACGAGGCTCGACAGCGTTACGCCAATCACCAAATCTGCTGTTTCATAGATTATAGTCGTGGTCTCTGCTGACGTCACTAAAATAGCGATTTTTCCAGGATGCTTAGCTTTTTAGAATCAATGTGGACATCGTGACAGTCCTCATTCTGAGACCAGTTACGCTTCATGGCTTGAGTAACCTCAACATCAATTGGCACAAAGTTAGTGCCCGTTTCCTCTTCTAACTTTCCAAATTGTTTCTCTTAGCAACCTTCTTTACCCAAAGCAAACATATCAGTTGTTGGAGCGTGTCGGTAGTTCCATAAAAAGTAGCACGTTTAGTGCTATAGAGCCAACATTTTTCACTTGTTTTCTGACATTAAATTAATTGATATTCTAAAATATTTCTTTTATTTGGGATTTCATCTAATATAGAAAAAATATAATTTGAGTTATGCTGTTTACACTTTTAGATTCTGCCTGCTTCACATTTACGTATGTATAAGAAAGAGGGACGTCTTTCAATTACCTTTGCATGGCGATAAGCATCTCGGTGCTCTACACTTATCCGTTTTCTTTCGTACTTTCGTTTTGTTTGGATCGCTGTTAAAATACCCAACATTTTTATAATTTTTTTTCCTCCTCAAACATGGTGTCGCAGCACCGCCGGCTACTTCACGCATTCTTCAGCGCTGAAGTGTTTTCTTTCATGCCTTTCCTGTGAAATTGCACACGAATTTAATAATACAGCACTCAGCGTTTTAAATTAAATCAGTTGTAATTCAAAAAAGGACGAAAAAGAAAAACTAAGCAATAAAATTTGATTTCCTGCTGTGACATTTGTGTTTAAAGCACACCGATTTATGTACATACATATGTATTTTTTAAAATCATACAGTCGAGTGTGTAAACAAGATTAGGTATATAAATATAAAATTTAAATAAAATTAGATAAAACCAAGTAAAGTAAAATAAAAAAAATTAAAAACAAGTAAAATAAAAAAATAAACAAAAAAATTAAAATAAAAAGAAGTAAAAAAATAAAAATTATTAAAATGAAAATGAAAATGAAATTAAAATTAAATTAAATTAATTAATTAAGATTAAATATAATAAAATAATAAGAATAAAATAAACCGAATTAAAATAAACTAAAATAAAATAAAATATAATAAAAAATAATAAAATAAAAAAATTAAGTAAAATAAAAAAGAATGAAAAATGAAAAAAAAAATAAAAAAATAAAAAACAAAGTAAACAAATTAAATTAGTTTAAAAATTAAACGATACAAATTTATGATTCCATTAATAAGTGCTCGAAACTTCTACATTTATTATTCAATTTAGATAAGCAGGGTCTTATTGTATTTATAAAAGATCATTCTTTGAAGTACAAGAAAGAAACCGGGGGTGAACACATTTCCTCATATTGATGTTAGTACCGAAAATATATTTTTTTTGATAATTTTGTTAAAAATTAGTCGAATGTGTAAACAAGATTAGGTATATAAATATAAAATTTAAATAAAATTAAATAAAACCAAGTAAAGTAATATATAAAAAAAATTAAAAAAGGTAAAATTAAAAAATACCTAAATAAAAAAAATTAAAATAAAAAAGAATAAAAAATAACAATTATTAAGACGAAAATGAAAATAAAATTAAATTACAGATGAAATATAATAAAAAGAAAATAAAACGTAAAAAGTAAAATAAAATAAAATAAAATAAAATAAAATATAATAAAATATAATAAAATAAAATATAATAAAATGAAATAAAATAAAATAAAGTAAAATAAAAAAGAATGAAAAATGTGAAACAAAAAAATATATAAAAAAATAAACAAATTAAATTAAATTAAAAATAAACGTAAATGACACGATACAAATTTATGACTCCATTAATAGTTCAAACTTTCATAAAATTTTAAATCGTAAATTTGTATGAAAACTTTTTGTATGTATTTTTACTTAAGTGCCCGTAACTTCTATATTTATTATTCAATTTAGATAAGCAGGGTCTTATAGTATTTATAAAAGATCATTCTTTGAAGTGCAACAAAGAAACCGGGAGTAAACAAATTTCCTCATCTTGATGTTTGTACCAAAAGTAAATTCTTTTTGCTAATTTTGTTAAAAATTATGCAAACTTGTCAATGAATCGATGTGTAGCTCCTAAACTACTAATCCCGTTGTAAAATGTTATTGACGTAGATGATAGCAAATTTAATAAGCTTCACTAATATAAAAAGAAATTTGAGATTATATTTTGACCTCATATTCGAATTCAGGAGAAAATTTTACATG
>JAPVRG010235742.1:0-12018 GCA_029783565.1 Rhagoletis cerasi
TACCAGAGAACTTGCAAAACGACTGTTCTCTGCTTATACCAAAATTATACTAGGCGACCAGTTTCGCTTATCGAAGACAAAAACCTAATGTGAATTGTGAGCGTAAGTTGTGCTGAAAAGCAACTCAAAAAGCGTATAGAGAACGTAAATGTGTAAAAATATGACACATACGTTCTCTAGTAATTTACGAAACCATCAACAAGTTGTGCTGAATAGCAACTCAAAGAGCGTATAGGCAGAGAACGTAAATGTGTGAAATTATAACACAAACGTTTTCTAGTAATTTACGAAACCATCAACACACCAACAAGAAATTTATTTACGTTCAGTGAATTATGGTTGAAGTCTTAAATAGTGAGTTCAGAGACTGCAAGTGGTATACGTTCTCAGAGTAAGCAAAAATTGAAAAAGAAAAGATACGAAATTTCACTGATTCTTGCCAGAAATGTATATGTATGTAGAAGTTAGCTAAAATAGTAGTTTCATACAACAAATGCAAAGTTCAAACACAAGAACTTGTTGATTCCCTACAGTTTTAGTATTAGCGGTATCTCTGGGATCAGGACGCCTAATTTCAAGCTGATGGTGCAGAAAATAGCAGGTAGACCAAGATCATGCATGCTCATCATAAACGAATTCAAAGCACGAATTCTACCTAATTTCAGCCACGAGGGCATTGTGACTGCTCGATTGTTGATGTGGTGGAGAGTTTTATATCAGCTTGTAAAAGTGCCGAGTAGGCCCGGGGGCAAAGTCCGACCCTTAAATGGTGGACGGTGGGACTCTCAGAACTCAGTGCGTCGAGCAGGCTTCTTTTCAACAAAGCCGGGAAGAGTGGACAACACTCCGACTGGGAACTCTATAAGGTCGGGCTGGGCATCTATAAGTCCGAGATACGAAAGGCAAAATGCGAGTCATGCGAAACCGTAGAAGGTAGTAACAAATCATCTCAATTTAGGCAAATCCTCGCGAGGAATCCCATATCCTTGGGATACCTGAGGAGCACTGGGCGATGAATGGAGAGGAATCGCTTGAGCTACTCCTCTAAACTCATTTCCCAGCAAATTCTGCACCGTGTGTGCCTACCGGTCTTGAAACGGGCGACTGTCTCCGGTGAACTACTGGCCAAATGACTCTTTCAAGCCTTTCAAGTCCCCTGGACTGTATGGCATCATTCATGCGCAGGTGCAAAAGGCTGTGGAGGTCTCGTGCCGCTGACTCACCCCCATCTATGCGAGCTGCCTAGAAAAACAGTACATCTCGGGCCACATGTGAGGGCCACGTTCATCCCCAAACCAGGAAAGAGCTCTCATGTATCCCCGAGGGACTTCAGACCAATCAGTCTCTCTTCTTTCTTATTGAAGACTTTTGTCTTACCCAGGGCAATAATAAGAGCCCTGACTAAGCTTGGAGTCGAGACCTACTTAGTAAGGCTCATCTCACGGATGCTGCACGATATAACTATCACAGCGGAATGGGAAATGCCTCAGAACTACGTAAAGTGAGCAGAGGCACCCCGCAGGGAGGCGTCCTTTCACCCTTTCTCTGCATAGTCGTGATAAACGACGTCCTGGAGGAGTTGGAAAGGAGACAATGCCATTTTATTGCCTACGCGTATGATGTGGCACTCATCGTCAGAGAAAAGTTCTTGGACACTTTGTACGGGGCGAGAGCGGATTGCATGAGTCGGTCATTTTCATTTTCATTTTAATTTATTTTCTTTGTTTCTAAGGCTTGTCGAATGTGATCTTTATTTACAAGAATCTATTGTATTGATATTCGTTTTATAGTAATTTTCTTTTCTTACAAATTTATTAAAATCTAACTACAAAATATTTATGTATGTGCATTAGGGCGGAGAAATTGAATTTCGAAAAAAGTGTATGGCATAAGCGAATTGTATGTTCGATTCATGGCAAAAATGGTGAACACACTATGTACCATAAATGACCTTTGACCCTCCCAATTTTTAAAAGAAAAGTCAGTGTATTATAATTTTTTCTGAACGAAATTACCTTTTCGTTTACAAAATTTTGTATGTTTCTTCATATTTAAAAACTACTTTACAAAACCGAGAAAATAGAAAATTATGTATGTACAAAAATAAAAAAAAAATTTCGACCAAAAAAGTTACATATACTGAATTTTGTTTTGAAAATTGGGAAGGTCAAACGTCATTTTTGGCATACAAATTGCTCGCAATTTTTGCTTAGAATTAATCGTAGAACTTTAAATTGCTCCACACTTCCTTCGAAAATTTTGCTCCGCACAAATTACTCCGCCCTAATGTACATACAAGGAGGCAAACTTACGCAAGAACAAATAGATAAATAATTACTTAAGCAGCTAATTAATCACAGTAGGTATAAAATCGCACAACTACTTACATATCTAGCACAGAAAATAAGCTTGCGCACATCTCTATTCATATATACACACTAACATAAATAATACTTCCGAGTACAAAAATTTGTAAACGCTATTAAAATTACAATTTGAAAAGTTAACTAACTAATTCATAAATTAACTGTGTACAAAAAGGCATTAAAAAAAATTAATACAAAACAACTTAGCGTCTATATGATGGGCTATTCGTGATTTCAATAAATAAATTTTCATATGAAATATGCGCGCTTACGCCTAAATGAATGCAATAAATAGTTAAATAAATAATGTGATGCATATTTTTGAGGAACTCTAGCCTATCACTAAATCATTTACATATGTAAATATGTATGCACTTAAAAGCTAATGGAATGTTTACGAAGTGCAGTAAGTAGCTTTATATTTGTGAGTTGGGTTCAACACCCGGGCGGGCACTGGGCGGCAATGGCAGAGCCTCTTTTTTAGTTTCACTATTAAAATGGCACAAACTGGAAGTAGTTCATTTTGGTTCTCACACTCAGGCATCTACACGCCCAACGAAAACTCATTGCTTAACGCCACACTTGCCGTCGGCGCAAATGATTCACTACCCGATGTCTCGCTTGCACTATAGTCCAACGCCTGCGCGAGTGCTGCCCACTGGCGACTGCTTTCATTGCTATTTACTGCCAATGATTTGGCAGATGCACGCACTGCTGCTCGGTTTTTTCTCAGCTGTTGGCGAATTATATGAAACATGCGTTGCAAATATTTGCTGTAGCGTTGTTTGGCAAACTTCAAATCTAACGGGTCCACACCTCGCTCGGCTACGCGCCTTTCATCTCTCGAATAGAATTTCAGCTTCTTTTGCATTTCTTCGCTTGTTATTGTTGTTAGTTTGGCATGTGGATGTGTGTTGTTTAAAGTTGTTTCTACTTCGCAAAGTAAACGTTTAGCGCTGAGTAACAGCGAGTTAAGTTCGCGAGTTAATTCGGTTGTATGTTGACGCTTCTCTTGATCCCAGCGATATTGCTTGATACCCAATTCGACGAAGGAGGCGACGAATTTCTGCATGTCGCGATGCCAGTGACGGAGTTCGATCTGAAATAGAGAAGAGTTTGCTATTACTTACAGTTGCTGTGAATTAGTTTATGAGAGCAGAGTGGTTGAGGACACATTCATACAAATAACGATTTTAACATAACACCGGCTCATATGAGAAGCTTTTGTTCTAAAAAAAATTTTTTCTATACGTTGGTGTTGGTTGATTTTTTCGACAGGGTGGCTAAATGATTTACTTTGGAACGAATTACCGTCATCGCTTGTCAAGTTTGGTTTGAAGACAAAATATATATATATAACGCTTTAGGTCGTTCTTTAGGCATTGGCCCGTAATTCATAGTATACTAGTTTAACAAAAATTATTGGGTTGTTCAATTGAACTTGAATAACTAGAAAACTCAAAATTCGAAAAGTATCTCACACTAATTTTGACCCTTCAGTAAAGCTTTTTCAGTTTAATATGTGTCTTTCATCCCTTTCATGGCATTTTTAACACAAGCTCTGATACGGCTCTGGTATGGTAAGTATGGTGGGTTATATATAATTTACATATGAATATACTAATTTTGTGTTCGGAGTAAACTCCCAAACTAGTGTACCGATATTAATGATTCGTATACCAAATTAAAGTATTTGTGCTTGTGAGGAACATCGGCGTATTTTCTTTATGAAAATTTAACAATAAATGTCTAAAGAGTCAGCTATCGGCAGTTGGCTCCCTACTCAAAAGGAACAATTTTTTAAATCATCTTTCTCCCTAGTAAAAATTGTTCATAATTGCTTTTCCTTAATTTCGCTCTAATTTTGCATCTTTCCTTTTCCCAATTTTTTGCTACCCACCACAGTTTGCTTACAAAATTGCTTAAATAACCAATTGGGAAAATCCACTAAACAGCCGAAAACTATCGATTTAATTGAGGGAAAACACAGAGAGAAAAATTCGATGCAATGATAAGCGGACGAGCCCTCATTTTTACATTGAAAAGAATTATTAGCACAAAAATAAACAACAAAAAACAAACTACAGACATACATACCTACATTCACGTATCGGATAACGAACAATCAACAAGTGAAATAACTTAAAACTGACGACAATAGATATGAGTATGTATGTATGTTTGTATATTTATGTGTGCATACAACAAAAAAGAATCAACAATAGCAACAATGAAAAAAAAATCATAACAAAATCGGTTGCCCCCCGCTTAATGGCTGTTAAATAGGCGAGCTCAATGAAAAAGCGCGCGACAAACAAACGATTGCTTTATGGGCCATACATACATACATATGTATATCACAAAAAGCCATTCGTTGATACTGTACATATGTACGTATGTTTGTACATTAGACTGCATCACTCCCCATACAAAAAATATCGTTAATATTTTTCCTTCGGAATTATACATTTTTTTTAAATATTAAGATTTACGTGAGCTGGATAGATTTTAAAATACCTCTAAAAATCGAGTTTTTTAAAAACAAAATTAGTTTTTAAAAATATTTTTTTCCAAAAAATCGCCACAGATGATAGAAGAGTATAAGCTTAAAAAGCCATCATAAAATTTTTTTACAAATGTTATCAACGGAAGCAAAATAATCATATATTTGTTGCTTTTTTTCAATTCGGTCCAACTCATGTAAATCTTAATATTTTTCCGAAATATTTTGGCAGAAGTCCTAAAACATAATAAATTTTGTAATTCCAATGGAAAAACCGCAACTTCTTTCGGTGATGCACCCTAATGTACATTCGTAATTTTACACATTAATTCAGTTTACTTGTACACACATACGCATACATGTACCTACAACTTTCAGTGTC
Organism: Rhagoletis cerasi; assembly: GCA_029783565.1. Taxonomy (NCBI): domain Eukaryota; kingdom Metazoa; phylum Arthropoda; class Insecta; order Diptera; family Tephritidae; genus Rhagoletis; species Rhagoletis cerasi. The sequence continues at coordinate 5,252 of JAPVRG010235742.1, forward strand.
TAGCTGTCTGCGGTAAGCCGATACAAAGTGACTAAACTTTTGCATTAGTCATCGGATTTCTTTTGCCGGCACTGATGACAATACGTCACTACGTCACGCAATGACTTGGAAAAAAATGTACGAATGTGGGTTTTGATACACAAACAAACAAATTAACATGCATGTATGTATATACAAGTGTGCCTGCTTGTACAATAATTTGCTTATTAAATACCAAAAGAAAAAAAAAACAAATTAATAATAATAAAGCAATCAGCACAGCTGTGAATTGGCTGCACTGCGTTGAGCTTTTCAACGGCAGATGCACAGCCGGAGTTGTATAAGGTCTAAGCAGGGGATTCGACTTGAAAGCAGCGCGTATTCAAGACGCGTACAATTGAAATCGATCAGCAGCGTAACGAAAGTGTTTCGTTTTATACGCAAATATTTATGAGCTTAAGCATATTTGAGCATCTTCTCGTTGTTTTTTACCTTTGCTGTTATAATTTGTGTTAATTATTGTTTACACTATGTTTAGATTTTCGTGTTTTTCTTGCTCAACTCACATAGCAATTTTCCCAGTAATCAATAAATTTGCCTACAAAAACACACACCTGCACACTCTCACTTTCATAAAATTATAGTAGATAATATATACTCACTTTAGCTGTACGATTCAAACTAGGCAGAAATCTATATTTTTTGCTATACAATCGCCATGTATGTATGTCATCGATATTGATTTTATGCAGCGTACTAATCGTTGCATTCTCATAGCGCAGCGAATTTGTTAGCAGCATCAACTGAAGGAGATAAAACAGAAAAAAACATTTATTAATTAATTGCAAATAATTAACGCTTATCGTTTGCTGCTCTCACTCACCTGTCGGCGCAGGTATTTATTGTTGCCGGCACGCGTCGCATGCGCACTGCGCGGCATCACTTGCTGTCCACCGCATGCATTCAGCCATTCGAGCGGCAACTCCCCTTCATTTGCCGCCGCTGCGCTCGCCAATTCAATCAAACGTATGTTGGCATTGTGGCGCTTGCGTAGGCGCTTTCGTCGCCCACTACGCCCACTTACCAAGCTATCGACGGCTAGCTGTTGCAGCACTGTAGATTGGCTGTTACTTAGCGTATTTTCCACGCTAGCAGCGGTTGGTAATACTGAGTTGATGTCGGCGGAGGAGGAAGACGTTTTGGCGGCATATAAGGATGCGGCTGTGCTGTTGACTGGCATTTGTATTAATACTGTTAGCATTGTTAACATTAGCACTGTTAAAGTTGTTAACTGTTTGGTTTGTTTGTGTTTTTGTGAAGCGTCTGTAGCGCTTACAGGCCTTGTGGTGGCATTTGTTGTTTCTTCACTTGGCATTGCCATTGTGTTTGTTGTGTGGTGATGTGTGTTGGAATGCGTTTGCAATGTAAAACACCTGGAAAGAAGGAAACGGTTATGTGTTTAGAATTTTTATATTTTTTAATTGATTTAAATTTAAATATTTTTGAGTTTTTGGTAAAAATATGTAAGCTACATATGTACATAAAAGTAATTTCAAAAAAATGTTTTTCCTATAGAAAAAGTTTAAATTTCTTAAAACTCTTAAAAAAAGTATACATAAACAAAGTTATAGTTCTTTAGAGTTTTCTCACTTTTTAATTTTTTTCCAATCTTACTACAATAATTTTTTTTCAAATCAGGATTAAATTTTTATAGAAATTTTTAAAATTTTGTCAAACAATTATAAGTATCTTTGAGTTTTTGGTGCAAATATGTAAGCAAGCTACTAAAAGGTAAGTATGTAATTTCAGAAAAAACATTTTTTAGTATACTTTTTCTAAAGCTTCGTTTTTTTATTAGAATTTTTCTTATAAATATTTTTTTAAGGAGGAATTTGCTATGAGTAACAATCAAAAATTGGTTTTGGCAACTGTAAATTTTTTAGGAAAAAATTCCAAAATTGTTTCAAAAAATTAATTGTTTTTGAGTTTTTGTTATAAATATGTCAACTAGTCAACATTATTTTAGAGTAATATATTTTTAAGTAAAAAGTTATTTATAAAAATTTTGAACTAAAAAATTTAAAATCTTTGGAATAAATTTTGAATGAAGGTTTTCTTATTAAAAATTATTTTCAATTGCTATGAATAAAATGAAAATTTTAATTATAATTTAAATTATTATAGATAGGATGTAAAATTTTTTTCCAACATTTTAAATTGATTTCGATTTCTTGCCATAAATATTTAAGCTACCTAAAGTAATTTTAGATGAATATTATAATATATTTTAGTAAATAGTAAATACATATTAACTTATTAAAATTTTTTGAATCATTATTTTTTAATAATTATGGTTTTCTAAAGGGTTTTCATTTAAGGTTTTTTAATTTGCATGAACAGATATATACATATTTTTTTTCAAATCAAAAAATTACTATGAATAAATTTAAAAAAATTTTAGCTATTTAAATGATGTATTTTGGAACAAATTTCCACCATCCCTTGGCAAATTTGGTTTGCAGACAAACCGGTTTCGGCGTTGTGCCATCTTCAGTGTCGTTTTTGCATGTATATTTGTATAATGTTTTCAAACAATTTGAAATATTTTTTTCGCCATAAATACATGTACATACATACATTACATATGCAAGGTAATGAAGAGTAATTTCAGAAGAAGTTTTTATTTGTGTAAAAAACTCAACTCTAAAAACTTCAAAAAATTTTATGTATTTATTTTAATTTATTGTTCATAAAACTAAAAATTTATTAACGAAATTATAGTTTTCTAACGTTCTCTTAAATGTCTTAATTTTTAAATTTTTCAAATTCTCATACATACATACATGATTTTTTTTTAAATCAAAACTTTTGTCAAAATAATAAAAAATTAAATTAAAAAATAAGAAAATAAAATAATAAAAATGTTTTTATTGCGATGTTATACATAAAGGGGCCAACAAATGCAAAATGGAGAAACAAATTTCATAAAATTTTCCATACAATTTAAAAAAAAATCAAAATTATCAAAAGGATAGATTATTAATAGATTAATAGATTAATTTCGATTAGAAAGCCACTGCGTTTTTGTAATTATTTGTAAATGAAATTTCCCTGGATTTTATAATATATTTTATATCATTTTAAATTAATGATTTATTATTTTGATTTTTAATTAAAATGTAATGTTTATTAACCTGTAATATGACTTGCAAAAATAAATAAATACGTATTTTATACATATCTACATGTGCAAGTTTTCTAAATACGTTGTCAAGTTTCCTATAAAAAAAGCTGCACCCTGGTAGTTACCGATGCTCTTCATCAAGAAAAACTCGCATATACTTTTTTACTCACACACCTAAAAATCCCCTTTCATAAATAGTTGACATTTACAACAACTTATCGCCAGCAATAAATCCTACAAATATGTTAATTAATATTGCAAAATGCCTGCTAGGCAACAATATTATCATATTACGAGACTAAACGGGTAGTAAAACGCCAAAAAGGTAGGCAAGTAGCCAAAGCAACAACAACAACAACAACACGTCAAAAGCAACAAGCGCCTCAGCAGTAAACAAGCAGCTCAAAATACTCAAGTGTCACACGAAGACCTATGAAAATTAAACATGTGGCGCGCATGCGCAGGAGGAGTGCTGCTGCGAAACAACAAAAACAACAAGAACAACATCAAGTCAAAGAGTCAACAACATTCGCCTGCAACAAGTAGTTGGCAGCAGCAGCAGCAGCAATAGTTTCAAGCGATATACATACCAACGAGGCAGCAAAAGGTGAGCGTTAAGCGTGTGCTGTTGACATGACAAATGCAGCAGATTCAGTTGCAAACTTACACGCACGCAAAAACATATACGCGTTCAAATGTGTAGTTGGCTAGTTTAGTGGCCATAGTTTAGTGTTGCAAATTACAAGTTGCGAATATATTTTTTATGTGTCTAATGCGACAGCTCATAATTGCCGGTGACACGATCAACTAAACATACAAACATACATTTTTTGGCGATTTCGCTGTGGCACGCATGCGCGCCAAACGATAATGCGACGTGTCTGCGAGAACGTGCCAAAAAGTGGCTATAAAATAAGTTGATGACGTAGAAACATATACACAGGCATACATACATACATACCTGAAGCAAGCAGGTGTGTTAAGGCGGTATGTATGTGTGTGCATATGTGACAAACGCTCGTAGGCGTTAGCCCGCTCCAAGCTAGCACATGTGCATAATAATCATGTCTGTGTCATTAAAATGGAATGAAAGGTCGTTTTTGTTTAGGTTTTTTGCATTGTTAATTGTCGCTCTGGTCGCTGCTGTCGTTTTGTTGGTTGATGTGTATTTCATTTCTTTGTGGTCTCATATTTTATTATATGTATTTTCGTTCGCACTTTATTTTCGAACTGTATCTTTCAAAACAGACAAAGTGAAGGTGAAGGTAAAGTTTTGACCTATATTTGGCAGGCGTGACAACATAATAATGACGACATGGTGGTTAATGATGGTGAATATTGTTGCATACATATGCATGGATGTATGTATGAAAGTCAAATTCTACCGTCGACTCTGTGAGATGCCCCATAGCTCTGTGCGTTGAGAGTGATATGCTCTTACAAAACTACCTCAAACGAAGTAGCACTCGTCATCGCAGGCATGCCATCTATCGACCTTTTATTAAAAGAAAGGGCGAGAAATTATCAACGTTAGCAAGAAAAACCTGTTTGTATGGCAACACTGCTGGAAAATTCCTACAAAAGAAAGTGGACGTTCATACTGATCCAAAGCATAGAAGAATGCTTAAGTCGTACGCAAAATTGCACCTAATACAATTGCGGCCTGGATAACTGGTGTTAAGAAGATGCGTAAGAAGTCATCTGACGGTAGTACCAGTGGAACTGTACTGAGTTGGGATGCTTAAATATTTGTTTCTAATTTTATTTCAATATTCAATTCAATCGAAAATTTTAGATTTTTTGTATAGAAAACGAGTGGACAATTTCAGTATTTTTGATTCGTACGAAAACAAGAATATGCTTCATTAATTACTGAAGAAATTCAAAGCAAGAAAACAATTTCAGAAAACAAATTCAGAATCTTACTACAATAATACGGGTTTTTTAGTCAAAAATGAATTGAAATGAAAAAATAATATAAATTCAAAACTATATTTTGAAAATTTTAAAATTTCATAGAAAAATTATATTTAATATTAAAAGAGTCAAATTTTTTCGAAAAAACTAAACTTAATAGAATATCAATGAATTTTTCTGCAAGTGTTTATAAAATGCTTTGTAAATTTATAAAAAAAAATTATGTTTGAATATAATTTTATAAAAACTTTTTAATTTAATTAAACAAGTTCTGATTTTTTCTTTAAATAGCTCAAGCTTCGTAACAAATAATTCTTTTAATTTTATTGAATTTTTTCGCTTTGCTAAAATTTTTATGAAAAGTTTTAAAATTTTTGCAACTGACTATAATTTTAGACGAAAAAAAATTAAAAATTTCAAACATACTTAAAATGGCACTTAAAATTTAAAAGAAAGAAATTTTAAATTCATTTAAAAAAATACATGGAAAATTTGAGTTCAATTGTAACAATATCAAACTTTTCTTACTTTTTTAGAAATACTTTTAAATTTTATTGAATTTTTTTCTTCTTGTAAAATGTAAAGTTTTGAAAAGTTTTGTAATAGAATAAATGTTTTAATAAAAGAAAAGGGACACAAACAAAAACAATTTTTTCTGGAAAATGTTTGTATTTAATTTAGCAAAGTTCAATTTTTTTTTAAATAAATTAAACTTTGTACCAAAAATTCCTTAAAGTTTAAAATTAAAAAAATGTTGGCAATTGGCTTAAGTTCTAAAAAAAAATTAAAAATCTAAGCATATTCAAAATCTTAAAAAAAATTAAAAATCGAATAAAACATTTTCAATATTTCATTAAAAAATTGGATCAATTTTTTTTTTTAATTATTATATTTTTTCTCCTTATCAGAACTATTACGATTCAATATTTTTTAAATTTAATTTTAAATATCTCAAATTAAAAAAAAAGATTGGTTTAAAACGAAAATGTTTAAAATTTTATAAATTTTTTTTTATCATATTGCACATAAAAAATTTTGAATATTTCCTTTTTTATAAAAAATGTGTTAAAACCCAAACTAAACGAGTAATTTATAAGCAAAAAATAAAACCGAATTTATCCGGGCATACATAAAAAAATTCGAAAGAATTCATAACCTCGTTCTTTTTTTTGAAGTCGGTTAAAATTTGAGCTCAAGCTTCAAGAATTAGGAGTACGAGCCTTTGGTCTACTTTCTTTTTAATGTACACCTGTTGTGTGACAAGGCTTTTTAGATATTTTGTACTTTCAGGTCAACAGAAATTATAACAATAAAAATTTTACGGCCAAAAACAAAGCAAGTAATTTTAAAATTTATTTCAATTACCCAGGATTTTGGGCAAAAACACTAGAAATCGTTTGTCCCACAATAATTTACTTTTAACTTAAATTGATAAGCCATAAGAGTCAACAAAAAATATTTTTTTATAAAGGTTCAAAACAAATAACTAACGAAGGAATTTTTCAAAAATTTTGTTTCCTACTTGTATTGTATTGTACATAAATATGCATATGCATACATACAAACATCGTCAGTATAACAGCGCAATTTTACATACCTTTCGTCTCTTAAAAAATACTGTTAGTTGCTCGTTTCCGCAGGAAATAACCTTTAGCTATCTGCTTCCCACTTTCGTTGACACACTGCT
>JAPVRG010235745.1:0-18630 GCA_029783565.1 Rhagoletis cerasi
GCATTTCCATTTAAGTGGTTATGTGAATAAACAAAACTGTAGGTTGTGGGGCTCCGAAAATCCAAGGGCAATACATCAGCATCAGTCACACCCAATCAGATGCACTGTTTGGTGCGGTGTTATGGCCACAAAAATCATCGGCCCATATTTCTTTGAGAATAAGGATGAAACGCCAGAAACGGTCTCCGGGGCTTCTTACAGAACAATGATCGACAACTTTTTGCGGCCAATGGTGGAGCAACATCCAAATTTGTGGCTTCAACAAGATGGAGCCACTGCGCATACTGCTAGGCAAACTATGGACATGCTGCGTGAAATTTTTGGTGAACGCATAATTTCAAGAAATTCAGATTTCCCTTGGCCTCCTCGTTCACCAGATTTAACTGCGCCCGATTTTTTTTATGGGGATATTTAAAAGACAAAGTGTATGTTAACAAACCACATACACTTGGACAGCTCAAGCAGAATATTCGAGACGAAATACGGCGCCTGCAACGAGAAACATTACGCCGTGTAATGCACAATGCGCTAAAAAGAGCCAATGCCTGTATCGAGCAAAATGGTGGTCATTTGTCTGATGTCATATTTCACACACAGTCACGTTAAATTTCCATAAAATGTATTTAACATATAAAAATAAATCATTTAAAAAAACCGTTATTACAAGAGTTACACGTATTTAATATCACTAGGTCTCATTTGGGCCACCCTGTACTTACATACTTTTGCATGCACGAGTATATAGGTAGAAGGGACCATATTTGCGTACAAATATGTATATATTTAGGTATGTAGAAGCGGAAGCAAATGCATGAAATGCCGATTTCTTATTTTTATATAACGAACTATGCAAGGAAACATTCCTGTTCATTGCATTGACTGCGCTTTTACAGGGTTACCGGGAAAGCCGTCCTATATACTTAAGGACATTATATTTCTGATTAATTTCGTCATATGACATGATGTTCAAAACTTAAAAAAAAAAATTTATTTAAGGAAAGGAATAATAATTTGTATCAGGAAAAGGGGCGGCTATGTCGAGAACGAATTATAAATAATAAAAAAGTTTAAATTGTTAAGTTTTTTTTTCCTTTTTATGAAATTTCACCCTTCATCAGTTGAAAAACGCCTGATGGCGACTTACGATAGGTTTCAAGACCAGGGCGAGCTCCTGTAAGAATAACCATGGCGACCTAGTGACCCATGTCTAGAACGTACCCAAATTACACTGTAAGAACGTGAAAATACAACCTCTAAACGCCGAGACACGTCAACTTATTTTGGTTGAGTAGCGATGAGGTCAGAATTTAAAGATATTTTAGATTGAAAAAATAAAAATTTGTGGGTCAATTTTCTCTTAATTTTTCAATGAAAGTACGTCAAATTCTTTATTTAATCTCTGTGAAATGACACATACTCTATTTATTTTATTTAAACCTAATCCTAACAATAATTTTCAGCCATTCAAATTCGTACTTCAGTCATTGGGACTCGATTTTAGGAACTTTTTGGCCAATTTTTTAATTTTGTTTGTGCATTTTTTGACCTTTTTATTTTTATCCTAAACTTATTAAATTTGTTGGGTTGGTATCTGGGCGCAAATATTTAATTTGAATCTATAATATATCTATAATATTGCAATGGATACTTAATTTTTAACGTTACAAAGTACAAAATTTAGCCAGAAGGGAAATTTCGTCTGTTTCACCTTTTCGAAATCATACTCTTATACAAATCTGACAGCTTATTTTGTTTTCAAGTATTTTGAAAAACCAAATGCGATAAATGACTATTTATAAGAAAATATTTACAAAATCCAGAATTTAGCTAAACAAATATTTTTCATTCAATCATCATTCTAAATGGTTGAAAATAAAGCTCATCGTGAAAAAATTGAATAGTTTTCGTTATGTTTGCGGAAAATAGACAGCAAGTGTTTAAGTGACGTTGCACGGAAATGTTACGACTACTATTTTCCACACTTTTGTTGGAAAATGTTGAATATGCTTCCGAATTCACATGCCTTCCATGTATCGGTGCTTTGACTTTTTGGTGGAAAAAGAAACGTTCTTTTTTGTCATTTGCTGTACGAATGGCTTGGAGCGACCCCGGCGAACACCAAAATGACAACTGCAACGTGTGTGTAAATAACGCAATCGGTCTCAATCATGAAAGAAAGTCTTTTGAATGCATTAATTTTAATGATATTAATAGATGAACGCCCGCCCGAACTAACATTTAAAAAAAAGTGGACGTATAGCAAAAACAATTTTCTTTTTAAATCTTTAAAATCGAATATCTCATGTCATGTAGCCAAATTAAACAGAAATTACTTAAATAATAATGCCCTTAATTATCTAAGACGACCTTCCTGGTAACCCTGTATATGCTTTGCTGTGAAATAGACATGTTGATGCTGCTGGTGCATACCCTTCTGTAAGGCAACATTTGATTGCCACCGTTAATTGAGTGGCAATGATTGGCTGTCACTCGGCGGCCAACCCCGGCAACCAACGCCCTTTGATGCGGCAGCTACGACGAGCTAGTTACAGAGCGTTTAGCTGGTCGCTGCGACTGACGTCGACACGTTTCGCAATTGGCAGCTTAAATGGGCAATGCAAGCATTGTAAGAGCATATCAAAGGAACTAGAAGATGGATAGACAGGCAGGCAATGAGCACTAGAGGCTTGCACTCGACCTGCCGTGGGTAGCTAACTGAATAAGCACTTTTATGGCAGCCAAAATAAAGTCATATATTCTTCAACACCTTGCTATAGGTGGGGGCGGTTTGGTTTATTTTGTGTGTAGCTGATGTGCTCGCTTTTTGGATTGTGTCACCTTACATAGACGAAATGCGGATGATATTTTTATACTTGACAGCTGCAGGCATTTATAGTCTTTCAGGCATGAAATAAAATGTTAATGCCAAATTAAATAAATAATGCACACATTGAAATTTTATTTTACAAATCTTTGAAAAACTAATATTTCTCGGTGCTTATTTCATTTATAATTTTTTTTTCTCTAATCTTGTAGTTGCTCTGCTGGCAGGATAGACTGTTCCACAGAGGGATAACAAGTACTTTATGACTGCAGCAATGAGTCAGGCAGAAGTGTTGAAATTTGCGCTGCACAGATGTACAAAGTAGGATATTTATTAGAAAAAATAAATTGCATTTACGTAAGTTGATTGGCTGTGGATGGCGATTAAAATTCAAAAAGAAGGCTGTCATTGCTTTGATGAGAATAAAAATTAATTTAATTTTAGCTAAATGGCTCATACTTATACTCGTTAATTATGTCCGTGTTATGCTATGTACGTCGCAGAAACACGGTCATTGTGGCTGCGACTGTGAACAAGAGTAATACATAGTAAAAAGTATTGTATCGCTTTATCGACAGAAATACTGTACACTGAGAAAAGAATTTAGCTACGTCAACTAAATATGTTTCTCTCAACACATGATTTGGTTATGGTTACCAAATCTTGTGTGAGAGAAATATACTTTGCTGACTCTTCTCTCAGTGTAGAACACAGTTTCCACTTTCGGAGCCAAAATTAGAAATCAAAATTTGCTTGATATTTCTTGAGCAGGAAAAGCTGATACTTTTTGGTTTTTATTTTTCGTGTTTTATTTATAATTTTTCGGATATCTTTAAAAATTTTCGTGCTTTTTCGGATCCTTTCAGCGCTTTTCAAGATTTCTCGGAAGCATTTGTAACTGTCTGGGAGATTTTCGGGATTCCTCGGTGTAGAAAATTAACGTTACTTTTTGCTCTTTAATGATTCGTAGCATTTGGGGTTTAACTACGATTTTCTTTGGATCATCTTGGAGCTTTCGGGTATATCAGGTTTGTCTTCGGTACTTTTAGAGACTGTCTGGGATATTTTCAAAATTATTTGGTACTTCTCGGATGTTTCGATTAAATTAAAAGCAAAAATATTCTTTACTTTCTGATTTGCAATATTTATTTGGGGGTTTATCGATCATTTTTCGGGACTTTTTTATACTAAATATTCGAGGGTTTTCGGACCTCTTAAGTGATTTCGCGACTATTCAGCGCAGTCTAGGTTTTTTCGGAAGCAGAAAATAGTAAGGACTATTTTTTGATTTTTGCTTTAATTTAATTTTTTTCTTTTTAATAATTCGCAACTTTTGAGGTCTTTTCGACGATCTTGTCGGTATTATAGAAAAAAATTGCTCAGTTTTCTGGTTCTTTTAGGTGCCTTTCGGGACTTTCTGGGTTATTTTCAGAATTATTTCTAATGTTTTGGTACCCTTAATATCTTTACAGGCTTTTTCGGAGGTTTTTTTGGTACGTATTAGGTATTTGGAGACCTTTCGGATTAGATTAAAATTAAAACTAATCGTTACTTTTTATTTGTAGTTTTTCGAGTTCCATCCACAATTTTTCGGCATCAATTCAGAAGATTTTCGGTTATTTTTGCTTTTTAATGATTCGCACTTTTTGAGGTCCTATCGACGATTTTATCGGGATTATCATGAAAATTTCGGGATCTTTTCAATACTTTTCGGGATCTTTTGTGGCTATCTGGGATATTTTCAGAACTATTGGGAGTTTCAGGTCACTTATAGATTTAAATTTTTGAGGCGCTTTCATCGACCTTCCTTCTGGGGTTCTAAACAACATACCAAAAGTCAAAATAATAATGCAAGCACAAAATTACAACTTCAGTTTATTTTGAACTTACAAATCGCAGAAGTACACGAACTTCAATAGAAATTCTCTTAAGCTTGTGAGCAAGGCAAGCGTCCCCACAATAACTCTTATACAGCCGTCTTTCTGCTGCCAGCACTAAAGTAAACACATTTAAAACTAACCAATTGAATTGTGCGAGATCTGAACAGTTTCCAAGAAATTTTAATACGGTACTTAAATTTCAATAAGCAGTTTACGAAGTAGCTGCATTTCAACGAATATTGGATATTAGTATTTGTAAAGATTGTTTAGTCTGTTGATTGATTTTTCTTGTTTATCAGTAAAAGTATATACATACATTATTTTCACATCAAATAATTCTTATAAGTGAATTTCACAGAATTGCCGTTGTGGTGTCATTGAGTTTTTCGCAGTCATGCTGAAACCGCCACCGCAAATTATGCTTAGCGTATTTCCAATTTCGTTTTCATATCTATGGCAGTATATAAAATGTATTGCAGGCGTTAGTGCGATTGAGTTAGTGGTCAAAACAATTAGACACCTCATGCGAATTACAAATGTTAACTGACTCATAGCATCATGGGATTTTCATATTGACATTTGAATTTCAAATATTTATACATATCTGTGATGATTAATTAATATCTCTGGTTACAAGCAATAACCGACTAAGTCAGAAGGCAATTTTTGCTTGCACACGTTGCATTTGCTGTTTAAATACTATTGCCAAATGAATGTGAAAATTAAAGTTTTAATGCCTTAAGCTCTTTACCAATATTTTCCCCGAGGCTGCATTATATCATTTCTGCACTAGTTCGGTACCTGTTCAGGACTATGTCAGGACCATTTTGGGGCTATTTCAAGGCCATTTCGAGATTAGTTCACGACTATTTTAGGACTAGTTCTGGACCATTTGAGACTAGTTCAGGACTATTTCGGGTTCATTTTGGGACTGATTTAGGACTATTCTAGAACCATTTCTGGAGTAGTTCAGCACTATTCCAGGAACATTTCGGGACTAGTTCAGAAGCATTTTGGGACCAGTTCTGGATTATTTTGTGCCTAACAAGGTACCATTTCGGGACGTTTCAAGACTTATTCGAGATCATTTCGGAACATTTTCCGAACCACTTTACGACAATTTTGGGGGTAGTTCTGGGTAGTTCGAAACTAGTCACGAAATGATCCTGAAAGAGTCCAGAACTAATCCAGAAGTGGTTACTGGTTCCGACAAAAAGAATAAAAATAAAAATATTAAAATGAAATTAAATTAAATTAATGTTAAATTTCTAAACTAACCTATTTGTGTGTGCAACTGAATCGCCTAATGCTTGCAAAGACCTACACAGATGTTTACACATCAAATTTCATGAGTACCTGGTACTCACGCCTTTTTTTCTTTTGGTAGACTGGTAGTTTAAAAAACAAACTTTCTCCAAAAGTGCAGTAAGTCAATAAATTATATTTTTGATATTATTAGCTACAAAAGCTGATGCAGTATTTTATTTAAATTTTTTGTAAAAATTTAAGGTCATTAGTCACGCTACAAACATAATGGTATGATAAGGCTCCATTTCCTCTTACTCGTTATCTGGACCAGCGACTGTCGTAGAGAATTTTTACTACTTGACGATCATAAGCTATCTTTACAAAGCTTAATAAAGTTTCTCTCTTGAGCTTTCACAACCTACTCTTAGGACAGCTATTCTAATGAAGACTAGCCTACCACCAAAAGCCATAGCTGCGCTACTAAACCAGTGACTTCGGAGAGAGCTTTTGTTGTGCGCGCGTCCATATAAAATTTATATAAAACTTTAAAAAGCTTCGCATTAACTTTATAAACTTCTTATACGTTGAGACCATTTATTTTGGAACTCGTTTCCGCCATACCTAGCCAAAGTTCGTTTCGTAGAGCAAAAAAGGCACTGAATATGGGTAAAAGGGCCAAGTTGGAAATGCATCAGCTTTATGCATTGCCAGCCATTTACTAGACAAACGAAATTTGTTAGGGCTCGGTATTTTTAATTCATATCCTAACCGCCTGGGAGTCACGCAATCAATTGAAGATCTTACTGTCTTATCTGACATATAGTCGGATAACATGGTGGATTAGAGCAGAATAAAAATGCGAAATCTACTAAATGTGAACAAAGGAAAAGGACTAAAAATCGAGATATTCCAAGTGGCAGTCCATTAGCTGGCATAATTCTTTACGAACTTCCCTCTGATTCATGATAACATTTAAAGACCACTCTTGGCAGGTTTTGAGCTGTTTTGGTAGGCGGAAAAAATTCTGAGTGCTAACACTGGTCCTAAACTAAATTTAAAACTTAACTTTGCTTTTGTGAAATCTTAGAAAATAAACAGCAAAAATTTAGCGTTTATTTTCTACTAAAAGAATATCCGACAACAAATTTTTTGTTTTGAATTTCTTATTCAAAATAATAAAAGACAAAAGTTAACTAAAATTCTTTGCTTATTTGCCGTTATAAAATGCATATTCGGTAAGGTCTCTGGAATAAACGCTAAACTTTTTGTTAAATTAGTACTAAATATATGTACATATGTATGTACATAGAATTCATTTTTTTTAGCAAAAATTTCGAAATTTTCGAGCCTATGTAGATACTAGTTCTCATAAGATTTAGCAGTTTTTTCAATAAAAATAAAATGAAAAAAAAATAAATAAAATTCTGAAACAAAAAAAAATCAATTCCGCCCCCGGGTGGGCTCGAACCACCAACCTTTCGGTTAACAGCCGAACGCGCTAGCCAATTGCGCCACGGAGGCACTTGGCATGCTGATGCGCTAAGGGCATATTTTAAGAGCGAACATGACCGGGACGAGTGTAGTACAGCTAATGGCTATCAGCGAGTAAGTGCGAGTTAGAAAAAATCGAACACATAAGCAACGACAACAGTTTGATTTGTTGTGTGTTTTTTTGTTTACAGGCGCTCGCTAACGAAAAGAAACACTTGTTAGGGGGAGTTAAATTTGTGCGCTTTTGATAGCACAACTGAAATTTTATAAACGCTGGGCGAAATGTTTGTTTGGTTCTTTATCAATGTCAATTGAAAAAACAGGTGATAGCAAGTGGTGGAATAACAGGAGCACAGCATATGGGAAAAATCAGCAAGTAGAAAATGATAATGAGCAATGAAAAAGTATTTAATATTTATTGTCATAACTCTTGATAAGCAACCGAGCAGGCAAAAAACAAATGAAATTTCGTTGTGTGTGTGCGTTATCTCTGCTGACATTTTTGTTTGTACATATGTATGTATGTACATATGTATCTACGTTTTTTTGTAAAAAAAAACAAGTAAAGAGTACATATAACGTCGCCACAGCGGTAAAAGCTGCTAACTCCATTTTTCAGTCAAAATAACTTTCTGATATTGACGAAAAGAGAGAAAATATCTCTACATGGTGGTGAAAACAAATATTTTTTTATAGTATTTATGTACAATCGCTAAAAGTGTTTGAAAATAAAATCTGCTAATTCCAAAAACATTAATTTTATTTTTCAATAAGAAGCTGCTAACTCCATAAGTATACGCACAGAACATTTCACACGAATTTTCTATAGATTAAGCTATATTGTCCCTTTGCACATACGGCTGAGCCTTATGAGATAATTTGTTAAGACGCTAGACAAATATGGGCAATGTTTTTCTTATATAACGAGAAATTTGCCTGGTCTAAGTACAAAAAAGATAAAAGCGCGAATTTTTCATGGCCACAATTAAGAATACCAATAAAGCTGATGCTGATTTCTTAAGTTTCGTGAACGATTTGAGTTCGACTTCGTGGACTTCGTTTGCTGAAGTTACTTAAAACTTTCTGGGAAATTATAAGTCAAGTAACTACTCCGAAATCGTAAACGACATGATGGAGAGCTTTAAAACTTTAAGATGTAATGTGTCCGTCAAAGTGCAGTAACCCCCCAGAGTCATCTTGACCAATTCCCAGAGAATGTTGGATAATATGGCGAAGAACAAGGGGAACGGTTTCGCCAAGACCTAAAAATCATGGAAGAGAAGTACCAAGGCCGACGGGATCGTCAAATGATAGCTGACTACTGTTCAGGTACGCAATGTGATTTTTTCACTACATCTCATTCACTAAAGTCGCAAAAAATCAAGTTTTTATGTGCATAATACCGTAAGACAAAATGTAGAAAACTCCACGTAGGAAATAAGATTGCTTTCTTAGTATGTATGTAATCGGCTTGAGGACCTAAGTTCGAAAAGAACTATAACTCATTGCCACCAAAACCACTGCTGACCAGAGACATAACGATTATAAGAAATAAAAAAAAAATATTCCTTTATAATTATTATTGAACAAAGGAAGAGAAAGGACAAAAATCGTTGGACAAAAACCTTTTTCGTCGTCTATTAACCATTACTTGGACCTTTAATTTTTTTTTGTCTCCCGGGACGATTATTTCCAGACGATGATTTACGTCATTCCCTAATAATTATACGGGACTTTTATTTTATTTTTTTCGCCTTGTAACACCGTGCAACAGTAAATTTTACACACGATGTACTCGTGCAACTAGGGGTCAGATATAGTATAATTACGTTTTTAGTTTTCTTCTCTGACGTCAGGATTTTCCTTGAATTGACTGTAAAATATCCGCATATGGTTTAGTGAAAAAATTATCAAAAAAATTCAGAG
Source organism: Rhagoletis cerasi (assembly GCA_029783565.1). NCBI lineage: Eukaryota > Metazoa > Arthropoda > Insecta > Diptera > Tephritidae > Rhagoletis > Rhagoletis cerasi. The sequence continues at coordinate 9,370 of JAPVRG010235745.1, forward strand.
CAATATAGAATAACAAAATGGATATCCAATAAAAGAGAAAATTCTATGAAATTAAGAAACCTAAATACATATTTTGGAGAACAAGGACAAATTAGTATTGAAAATTTCCTCTTAAAAATTTTACATTTTATATATATTTTAAAAGGACATTTTCAACACTACGTCGTCCTTGTGCTCCAAAATATTTAAGTTTCTTCATTTTGTAGAATTTTCTCTTTACTTGGATACCTATATTGTTATTCTACATTGCTTTGAATTTTTGTGATAATTTTTCTAATTACCATATCCTGGGATTTTACAGCCTTTTTAAGAAAAATCCTGACGTAAATCAATCCTCTATATATATTTTGTTTTCATATTAACTTTTTGTATTTCCTTCTAATAAAAATGATTGAAACATATGTATTTTGATTTGGTATGAAAACTGCTAACTCCAATTGCTTTATTTTTATTTCATTTGGATACGACATAAAACCTGCTAACTTGAAAAAAAAAATTTTTTTTAAGTCAATAAATAGAGTAAATATAATAGTGCGTAGTTACCACTTAATAATGTTTTTTCGCTCTACTGTAAAATTTTACTTAAAAGAGTTAGCAGCTTTTACCGCGGCGGCGAAAATAAGTTCGGGCGAGACCGAACTTTATATACCCGGCGCACGTATTGAATATAGTTCTTTCACCTTTCTGTAAACTACATGATAAGCCTCCGGGTTTTTTTTACCGATTTCTAACAGTTTCAGTAATCTGAGACTTATTAAAACAAATGTACCAAGTTTGCTGGAAATCGATAAAGCGGTTACCGATATACCAAAAGTCTGTCATCTTGTTTCTTGTTAAGAGATTGTTGTAAGTTGGTATTAATTTGGAGTAAATTGGCGTCTTTAGTTATTGAAGTATCGGAGTTTTCGTATTTCTAAAATTTACCGTTATATGGGAAGGGGGCGAAATTTAAGTCCATATTTTCACCTGTTGCTATTTGTGTACCAAGGGAAATAGTTGCACCGAGTTTTGTAGAAATTGATATATGGCATAAATGGCCGGTGCCACGCCCATTTTCCAAAAATTGGTAATAATATCAATAGCTGCTACCAGACATCGATTTTGAGTGAATTAGCTTATTTGCTGATTTATCGCAGTTTTCGTATTTTTGTAAATTACCGTTATATGGGACGTGGGCATGGTTATTGCCCGATTTCAAAAATTTTCAACAGGTTTCTTAGTGACACTCTAACCGATGTGCGTACCGAGTTTGATGGGAGTTGGTAAAGGTGCTACTACATTTGATCATAGTGGGCGGTGCCAAGCCGCTTTTCCCAAAATTTCATAGTTGTCTTATTTTATTGCAAAATTCTACTTCACATTCCAAGAATTTATATAAAGTATTTGCGGCAATATCGTAGTTTTTGCATTTTTAGAAAATACCGTTATATGAGAGGTGGGCGTGTTTATTTTCCGATTTCTCCCATTTTCAATACCAACATATTTCGCTGAGATATCTCATGTTTTACTTGAGGTATCGTGTACACGGACTTACGGACGGACATACAACATTGCTGCTGTACTTTCTTGCTTGCTGCCAATAAGGAACTTCCACTTTATCGCAACGCCAAGAGCGAAATGTTAATTAAAGTTATATAAAAGTATTTAATGTTGTTATGAAAAAAAAAAATTTTTTTTAAAGCAAATTGATGGACAGGTACAAGTGCAAATATCTAGCAGCAACAACAACAATAAAAGCAATAATGATAAGACTACTACTTTTTGCTACTACAGGTACAACTGCGAATACATGACGCCTTCAAAAAAAAAAATAATAATAACAAAACAAATACAATACTCGTACAAGCAATAAGCGGTGCTGTCATTTAGATTGCTGGTACTTACCTAACAAAATCTTTGACAAAACAAAAAACAGTAAATAGGCCGCGATCGCTGAGCACAACATCGGGCTTTAAAACAGGCATATAGCAAACATAATGGCTGCCCGAGGGATTGTTGCTGCTGCTGCTGGCATTTGCATGCTGTTGTTGTTGCTGCTGACGCTGTAGCAATGACAATTGGTGTTGTTGTTGCTGCATCTGTGCCTGTTGTTGCACAGTCGTTTGCGTCGCCAACGCCGCAGCTGCGTGGGCGGCAACATTTTCATCAGCAACAGCAGCTGTTGGCGTGTAGTGTTGTTGTTGGTGAAGATGCGGATGATGAATGTGGTTAGTGTGTTGTACTGTTGTTATTGTGGTTGCATTGGTATTTGCTGTTGCAGTTGCTGCTATAACAGCAACTGTGGCTGCGGAAGTGTTCATACTGGCATGCTGTTGAAAGGTGTTTGTTATTGTTGCAGTTGTGGTTGTCGCTTGATGTTGCGTGCTTTGCGTTTTCGATTTAGTTGCAGTGTCGTTGGCGTCGTCCATCGGTGAGGACATTGTGCAGCAACATTTTTAAGGCGTGCATTTGTGTGCGTATGTGAATAATTATTTGTGTGACGTTTAGAAAAACACTGCAGATTTATATCTTTAAACTTTTGAATCGTTTCTTTTTTAGACTGTGTGTCTGTGCTTTTTTTAGTGATTGTTCGCAGCTTTAGCAATTTTAGTTTCAGTCTTAATTTAACTGTTTTATTTAAATTTTTTAATTGAAATTTTATATTTTGCATACTTACTCGAAAACAACATTTATGCAAACAGTAAATTTTTTTTAAATTTATCAATAATACAAAAGCCAATTTAAGTAATCAGTAAACAAAGAAAAATTTTAATGTATGTAAAAGCAAATCTCGTATGACTACAACAATAGAGTAGCAACAACACAACATGCTTAACTAATAAATATATTTCACTAAGTGCATAGTATGAGTTTAACAGTTCAAAGCAGGGACCGTAATCATTATGAGTTTTATAAAAAATTTTTTTTAATTTTTTCAAACTTGTGATCAATAATAATAATACATTTTGTATTGCTCAGAAATTAAAATTATATGCCGATTTATATTTTTTTGATCAAAAATAAAACTAATTTTTTAATGTTAATTCTTCGCTCTGAAATAATGATTATTTTTTGAGTATTATTTTTTTGATCGAAAATAAAACCCATTTCTTGAGCGTTATTTTATCTCTCAGAAATAAAAATTAATATATGCTATGGATTCATCAACATGTGCACTCAAAAATTACAACAAATTTATCAACCGTATTTTTTCTTAATACATACATACATATGTACATATATTAGCATATATGTTTAATTTTTGAGTGCGTATGTAGCCGCTGTGGTGTAGTGGTGAGCAGTGCGCGCTTCCACTCCGCAGGCCTAGGTTCAAGCCCTGGTCAGAGCAACGTCGAAAAAAATTTAGAAAAAGGGTTTTTTCTTAACAGCGGTCACCCCTCGGCAGGCAATGGCAAACCTACGAGGGTACTTCTGCCATGAGAAAGCTTCTCACGAAAATACAATCGCCGTTCGGAGTCGGCGTAAAACTGTAGGTCCCTCCCCTTTGTGTGACAACATCAAGGCGCACGCCACAAATCGGAGGAGAAGCTCGGCCAAACACTAATATATGTGTAAGCGCCAATCTATTATTATTATTATTATGTAGCCGAGTGCATAGCAAACAATTTTTATTACGAAAGACTTTTAGAAAAGCGTTGTGGCGTTTTGGTTTTTTCGATCTGCCAAAAAAAAATTAAACTCAAAAATTAATTTTTATTTCTGAGAGATAAAATAACGCTCAAGGAGTTTTATTTTCGATCAAATCATTCTAAAAAATCAACTGCATTTCTTCGACACTTGAAACTTGCACATTATTATGCTAAAGTTTAAAGGGCTATAAAACTGTACACTCTAAAAAATTTTAGCACTTCTGAGAAAAAGTTTGAAATTTGGATGGAAACTTGGTGAACTTTTTTAGCTTTCTACAAAGTTTTAAACTATGATTCATACGGGGTTTGTTAGGAAATGAACTGTATTTTAATTGAAAATCCTTAAAAATTAATAAATATATATGTATATGTATGTACATAAATAGATCAGGGAGAGTAAAGCTCATCGTTTTTATAGTATACTAGCTGGTGCCCGCGACTTTGTCTGGGTAATAATATGCTCACTTACAAATGGCGGAAAGAAAAACGATTAACATAAATTTTAATTTAAAATCCTTTATTTACAAAATTTCCTTAAAAACTATATTTGACGTTTTTCCTTCGCTAGCTAAAATATGCAAATGATCAGGACTGGTGATGCGAGAGCAAGCTACATAAAGTTGGCCGTGTGAGAAACAGCTGGTCCCTGCGACTTGTTAATAGTCATAGCAAAGCAAACGCTTACAGGAAACTGTATCCTTTTAAATTGAAAAGGAAAATTATTTGGAATAAGTGGTATTCGTGTTTTTATCACTCTTATGCACCAGAATAGCGAAACTTGTTCGCCACAAAATTGTAAGCATACCAAAACATATGTTACTCAATCAGGCCATTGGCACATATGTATCAGAAGCAGTAACAAATACTTACATGAGACCATAAGAAATAATTTATTAAAGCAGCTTCTCGACGGAAGTGTGAAATGTAATCAACTACAATTCATATGCACCCACAATGTACACATATCTATGTACGAGTACATCTACATAACATACTATGTATGTATGTATGCGTCATATGTACGAGAAAACTGTCAACGGTGTGTTGTTTGTCAATAAAATGCGCCACTGTCAACACTGTGTTGAAGTTGACATAATCAAGCCATTTTGCCAAAGACAAGACGCATCATACGAAGTGTGACATTTTCAGTGTTGAAATCAACAGTTTTCCTGTGATGGAAAATAGCGCTGTACATAATTTATGGTGTGGCAAGTGTAGCTATGCATCACTTCATAGTGAAACAAAGAGCAATAAAAGTCGGCCAAGCAAAAATGGATACAAGTTGCAATAATACATTATTGTTGAACACACGTTAGAGAAGCTTATCTACAGCAGAAAGCAAACCAAATGCTGAAAATTATTACAAACGACAATGGTCGTATGTTTATTCGCTGACAATATGGTGCATACTTTCTGCGAAAACATTAGTACGGGTCTACTTGTAACGCAGAAGGGGTTGGGCTTTGCATGAAATTAAAAAGAAATAAAGATAAGGCGAGCTTTGGACGCTTTCAAGCGAACTATGCTGCGCAAGGCATAAAGTCCTATTCGCGTAGGTGAGTTCAGCAAGCACATCCCCGAATGCAATGTAAGAACCTAGTCTGGAACGGCCTGTTGTCACTAAGAAACTGTTGGAATTAGCGCAGTGTTTGATCTCGGTCCAAACCGACAAACAGTTCTTTTTTATATGGTTAAAATTTAAAGCGAACAGCAGTGCGAAAAACTCGTCGGAGTGCGGAATAATCATGATTTCAGACGAAATTTCAACGATTTGTTATTTTCTTTTATTTCAAGAAAGTACTTCTATGAAAAGGAACGACCCAGTGTTAAGTGTAAAGGCGAAGTCACACGATTGGTGCATTTGTACAGATTTGTACATATTGACAGTTACATACTGGTGCTTGGAAATTTTTTTAATGAGTTGAACTCATGAAATTTTCAGACAACACTACTCTGTGACTGCCAAAATGTACAAATCTGTACAAATGCACCAATCGTGTGACACGGCCTTAAAACTAAAAACTTACCAAGCCTACACAATACTGTAATTGTAATATTTATTTACGTTTACTTTAAAATTTTCTTATTTTGTTTGTGTGTGTGGGTGTTAACACAACGTTGACTGCAAACGGAAAATGACAAATGGCAAACTGGGTCAATGCAATTTTCTGGTGCATTTTCTGCACGAGTGTAAATAGTAGGCACCTTCAAACATACATACATACCAGCATATGTATGTATAGTGATAAAACGTAAATGCAAATTATGTGAAAAAATTACGACGATTGCAGCTTTTCACTTAGTTGCTTTTCATCACTAAATTGCTTTCAGTGATGAAAGTATGAAAGGCGTGAATTGATGTTGACGTGTGTGTGTGCGTGGAAGCGCCAGCGTGCGAGTGAATGGGATTGATTATTTGTAAATTGAAGACCCTTTTATGAATGTAGATTGAAAAAAAAAATGATTATACTATGGAACGAAATAGATGTGAAATTGTGTTGAAGGGTAAAATTTATAGGAAATAAACATAAAAATATGTATACTTAGCAAATAGTAAATTCAAGTGTTTTTAAGCAGCCACGTGATCACTTGACGTTTGGACTTATCTACGGAAGGACGGGGCGTAAACTGTCGGTTAAAATAACTCGCGCATCTCTTCCGTTTAGACTGCGTTCAAACACAGCAACTCGAGTTGCTTGTTATCGGCGATTTCTCTTTTGGTTTTGCCCATCGAATTCACACAGCAACTATTTTGTACACATTTGTTGTTGTCAGCTGTGAACCGCTAACTCAATTTACACATACGAACGAGATCACAAAGCGTGTTGCACGAGCAACTCGGTGCTCTTCCCCTTTCCTCGTCGCTCGCTCTCCCACAAACTTCGAGTTGCCGCAACAAAAGTTGCCGTGTCTGAACCCAGTTTTAGAAGAGGCGTACTCACCGAGTGAAATTTCCACTCTGCCATCACGCTTCGTCGGGTTGGACAGGGACCTTGCGGTTGATCAAAGCTTACTCGCACCAAAGGCGAAGTCGCAAGTCATCAGATGCTCCTCCCACTGTTTCTGCTTGTATTGGTTTACCAGTTGCCGAATCTCCAAGTTGAGATGCATAATGTAGGGTTCACCGCGATCGATCTGGCGAAGGTGGTCACGCTCGTATGCCAGTACAGCCGCTTCTGATGGAAAGTTGGGGCAGATTTCCGCTATACGTCCGGACGGAATGAAGCGCGCTGCTGCAACAGTGAACGCATCGCGCAAATGATGTGTGGCAAAGAGCACGTCAATTGGTGTGGCAACCACACCTTTTGCTTGAGCAACAAGTGGCTCCATACTGTGTGATGTGACCTACAGCCAGAACAGATCCATCCGTTGCATATGTTGAAGCTAACCCAGGTGGAGTTCAGATGACAGTCCGAAAGATAACGGCGAGATACAACCTTACTGCAAGGAGTTACTACAGAGGCGAACGATTTGAAGGGTTCGCCGCTCTAAACGGTGTTAGATCGCCGAAACAACAGCCCTTGGTTGTTTCGAGAAAATTTTATTTTGAGAGAAATTTTCGCTCTAGGCACATCTTGTAAAGAGCAAAAGTCGTATTTTTTCGCTGCATTTTTATTTGGTTGTATTGAAATGCAATAGGTAATTTTTCGCTAAACTTTCAAGGTAACTAATTGGAAAGCTACTAGGAAATTTAAAATTTTATATAGAGAGTTTTAGGCCAACATAATCTTAGGCTTTTAGATCGGGCCATAAATAAATAAAAATTACTACGATTTTGGCTGTTTTTAGGCCTTGTATAGGACTACACACTTTTTTCGTGGTCCAGCCTAATAAATATTTTCGTTTACTGGTATGTAAATACATAGAAGTATTAAATATTGAACGAAAAGCTTCGCTGGCATTGAAGCATGCTCACAATAAAATGTTGTGAATAACAAATGCATATGAGATGAAAATGATATTTGCATACATTTCAATATGGCAATATACAAAATAGAATCGTACGCTTGTAAGCTGATTACGAAATAAAAAGGAAAGAATAGAAAATCTTGCTCCAAAGCAAAAACGAGTCCTTGACGAGGACCTACTTACACACACGCGAAATCCTTGACAGCCAGCATTGAGGCATTGAGGTGAATAATAAAGCATAGAAGTGTTAAATTGCATAAATAAAAAATGTGCCAAGCCACAGAAAAGCTTCAACTACATATAGCAACAGCAGCGGCTGTACCAGTGGCAGGCAGCGCATATCGCGATAACATCTGCTGGCACAATTGCCACAAGCCAAACAAAGTAATAACCCTGTAGTGAAAAGCAAAAGCAGAGAGTAAAATTTTTAGTAGATCACTTCATTAACTGATATATATAAGCTGATGCGGTGACCTACTAGTTCAATAAAATCGAACAACTTTCGGTTATGCGATTAGCGACAGATGTAGCCAAATTCTTAAAGCTAAATCTGAAACAAAAATGGTCTATTCGAGAATGTCTGTTGCGGCTTCCCGTGAAGACTACCGCTTCTGACTCTGATACACCAGGTTCCAGTTCGCACGGATGTGTTGAAGGTTCCTCAATAGAAATTAATGGAAAAGGATATACGACGAACTAGTTGAGCTAGTTCACAACTAGTAGCCTTCACTGCAGGGAAAGTATATAATAGCACATATATAGTCGTATTTAGGAATCGCACCATGGCTAAGCAATCAAAGTACTGGTTATGCAAAACAGACCAACATCGTCAGCGCCACGTTAACGAGCTGAAAACACTTAATATTTGCTTAGGTGTCGCCAGTGAAGTGTGTGCAACATGATGAACGACGCGTTTGTGCCACCTGCTACACGTGCAACTGCAACTTGGTGAAGCCGTGCCAAGCGGTTGTGCAAGATGAAGTGAGCGATGTAATAATGCATGCAAAGTGGCAATAAAAAAATATAAAAGAATATAAAAAAGGAATATGTATGAAGAAATGAAATAGTGGCGAACGCAGCACAGCGACATATGTGGCAATGAATAATGTGTGGCACAAACGCGTATATGCATAAGCATACCTACATATGTATATGTTGTGGCAATTTATGCGATTTTAGTTCGGTGCACGCGCACCCAGAGAAAGGACCCAGTAGAAATCAGTTGTATTCATACATGAAATATGCATGCTGTATGAGTGAAAAATTGTGAACAATTCATGAGTGGCCATGAATTTCCGAAAATTATGTCAAATTCTAGCGAACTTCAAGCGAACGTATGTTGTTGTTTTTTTAAGTAAATTTTTTGATAAATTTGACTGCTATACAGCATCATACAATTTTTGAAATAATTTCAGTCGTGTGCAAAAATTTTAGTGAACGGACGTGTTTTGCGATAATATTTTGAGTATTGTGTCAAATTTTTAGTTATGCGATATAATATAATTTATACCTGAATAGTAAGTTTAAATGATTAATAAAAAATTAAGTGCGCCTGGGCCACACTGTCGAAGTGAAAATTATGTTACATGTCTAGTTTGTGTCATAATCAATACCTGTAGTTCGTTGGTTTGAAATTGTGAATAAAAAGACAGGCTAGTTAATATAATGTTATATGATTAAGGTTATATTTTAATCCATAACATCGCATATCATACCTAATAAT
>JAPVRG010235790.1:0-14245 GCA_029783565.1 Rhagoletis cerasi
TACTTGAATAGCTCAGCTGGCAGGCCGTCAGCTCCAGCAGCTTTGTTGTTTTTCAGCCGCGTAATCGCTATTCGTATCTCGTCATAGTCAGGCGGTGGGACATCGACTCCATCATCCTCGACTGCGGTCTCGGGTTCGTCTTCTCCACTATTTTCACCGCTGCTTCCATTCAATAGGGTGGAAAAGTGTTAATTTTAATTTAATTTGTGTTAAATTTTGTATATATTGCGGTAAAAAAGCTTAGAAATGCAGATAATTGGACCTCAAATCATGTGACATTACAAATATGACTCCGCTTAATCATATGATATACTATAGCATTATGTGGCATGAAACACTTGATGAAACATTGATTGATTGATCTATCAACACAATACGATGACATATGTACATGATGTGACAGCATCGATGACATCACAACACAATATTATCTCACATGGTTGAACATTATAGATGAAACATCACATCATCACTATATATACGATCACATGATGTGACATAATGCAAGTGATAAATCTCAAATAGCTTCACATAGATAGATGGATAGATATTTAGATTAAGCGCTGCGACCAAAACTCTATGAATTTTAGAATATATCCCGGTGGTAGTGAGTGTATGTGCTCTTCTCTTGGCCATATATGCCTTATGCACCTCTCCCTTCTTCGTGGAACGGCCTCGCAAAAGCGACATAGATCGACCAGATCCCTAACTTATGCAAGTGGTCTCTAAGCCTACAATGACCCACCAAAATATCTGTGATAATTCTTAGCCTCTCCTTGGGGAGGTTTATATGTAGCCTGTATCTCTTTGTACCCCCTAGTAAGCTATTGGTTTGACCAAGTCCCATGGTGTTTCGCCAATGCAGTTCCCTTAGCTTCTGAGCGCTTCCCTTATCGTGTTCGGACCTACTGCAAGAAATTGCTCAGGTCCTATTGGACGTCGAGGCAGCAGTCGGTCTGGCTAACTGATCGGCTTCTTCATTTCCTTCGACTAACGTGTGCCCTGGTACCCATATTATTTAGATAGTATTGTTCTCAGGAGGGACATTAAGCTTCTCGATGCACTCCAATACCGATGAAAATTAGACCCCCAAGGACGAGAGAGCCGTAAGTGCCGCCTGACTATCACTTAGTAAAAGCATCCTTTCCTTCACATGCTTTGGCATTACAGATGTGACATCGCATTATCACATGATATAATATCCCGTGATGTGATATGGCACTCTAAATTAAACAGCGCATTATGTGATATCTACAAAATCGTAATTAAGAAAGTATGACCTCACATGATGTGACATTAAGGATGTGACATCACATCGTCTTATGATATTACCTCGCGCGATGTGATATGGTACACTTTATTTAACATATTTTAAAGTGATATGTAGTAACAAATGAAAATTCAATGAGCACAGAATGAACTCACATGATGTGACATTATGATGTGATATGGCACATTTGACTTAACATAGCATGATGTGCAAACGACCTCACATGATGCTTCATACAAACGTGACATTGCATCATTATATGATGTGACCTAGCTCACATGATTTAACATCGCATTATGTGCTCATTCCACCGATAATCTTCAACATCTTTCACAATTTTATATTTCAGGCTACACCGTGCAAGATTTGAATGGCCGCAATGCCACCGGATTCATGATCGCCCAAATGACATCGCGTAATGGCATACGCTGGAGTTCGGCGCGCTCCTTTTTGCGTCCGGCGCGCAATCGCAACAACCTACACATTCTACTTAATACCACCGCTTCCAAGGTGCTTTTCAAACCGGACAGTAAAACCGTTGTTGGCGTTGAAGTGATCGATCAATATGGTAGCACGCGTAAGATATTCGCCAAGAAAGAAGTGATCGTCAGCGGTGGCGCCGTAAGCTCGCCACAAATACTTCAACTTAGCGGAATCGGGCCGGCTGATGAGCTAATGAAGGTAAAACGATTAAGATTAAAAACAAAACACTATAAACTCTAAACCACAAATTTACTTTTTCTCTACACAGGCCAACGTTCGTCCCGTACACAATCTGCCCGGCGTTGGCAAGAATCTGCATAACCATGTCGCCTACTTTACCAACTTCTTCATCGACGATACGGATACAGCACCTCTCAACTGGGCCACCGCCATGGAATATCTACTCTTCCGCGATGGTCTCATGTCCGGCACCGGCATCTCAGATGTAACTGCTAAGCTGCACACGCGCTATGCCGACGAACCTAACGTACCCGATTTACAGCTCTACTTTGGTGGCTACATGGCTAGCTGCTCGCGTACCGGCCAAGTTGGCGAGCTGCTATCGAATAATATGCGCTCTGTACAAATTTTCCCCGCCGTCTTGCATCCCAAATCACGTGGCTCAATTACACTTGCTTCCAATGATCCTCTAGCGCCGCCACGCATCGTCGCCAACTATCTGACTGATGAACGTGATGTTAAAACGCTCATCGAAGGCATTAAGTTCGCCATCAAATTGTCACAGACCACACCGCTCAAGCAGTACGGCATGCGGCTGGATAAGACGCCAGCAATGGGTTGTGAGTCGTTTACCTTTGGCACAGATGCCTATTGGGAATGCGCGGTACGGCGCGACACTGGACCCGAAAATCATCAAGCGGGCTCTTGTAAAATGGGACCAGCAAACGATCCTTTGGCGGTGGTCGATCACGAGTTGCGTGTGCATGGCGTACGGGGGCTGCGTATCATGGACACGTCCATTATGCCACAGGTGACGTCGGGCAATACGCATGCGCCTGCGGTGATGATTGCCGAGAAAGGAGCGTATATGGTGAAGCGTGCCTGGGGCGCCAAAGTTTGACGGGTAGACGCAACGTGTACGCTGCATAGAGTAATTTAGTTGAAAAATATATAAAAATTTAAAATACGAAATACAAAAATTTTAAATGAAAAAAAATGTAAACAAAAAAAACAAATTCACAACAACTTAAGTTATAAAATTAAACAAATAATTATAAATTAATTTAACAAAAAAAAGATGAAAAGATTTGGAAATTTTCATTTCTAGCTTAATTCGATTCCCATATTAGTTTACCCAATTCGTTTCAATTAATTTTCGACCTTATCTAAAACTTTCCTGGCCATTCACTACTCTCTGCTGTGGCTTCTACGTTGCCAGACAAGAAACAACTGTATACTATCTTATGCTTTGTACACTATTTTGCACGTAACCTAGTACGTATCCATTAGCCTCATTTTCTTCATGAATTTCACCTTGTATGTGTTTAGCCTCTAGGACTTGGTTAAAAATCTGACTGAAAGTATTCTCGTACTACAAACCAAATGACTAGTAAATCAGTTATTTCACTTTCTTCGTATCAACCTATTCGAACGATATCGGGCGGCCCTATCCGCAAAAAAACGTAAGCAATGCAGATATGCTCATCTGTATCATAGCCGAAAAAAAGTATTCATTTTAAAACTGTTTTTTTGAAGGCGGCGATTTATGGGTATACCTTAAACAGTCTTATGTACATATATAAAAATAAGAAACCTCATTAGGAAGTTGATTTCCCCTAAACAGATTTTCTCAGATTTTAAACCAGGGACTGAAACTGTTTAGGCGCGATTGCTAACACCAGGCGCCTAAATGCATGCTATGTATTGCTGCATGTGCAAAAATTTCCTTCATTTTATTTATGAAATTTTTGCACATGCACTTCTCAACTGCCACGTAATAAGACCTTCTTATGTTACGCCCCACCATTTTAAAAAATAAAACTCAAAACATAATCATTATTTTCGACCAAAAAAATAATACTCAGAAAATAATTATTATTTCAGACCGAAAAAATTGCTTTGTTTTTGATAAAAAGAAATATAACTCGATACATAATTATACTTTCTGAGCGATTGATAAAAATCAAACTGTAATTATTAATTATAATTTTTATAGACAACACTCTAAACATGGGAAAACATGCACATACATAAATTCGAAACTCTTCTACGATATCTGTAAGCTTTTAATTTTTTTTTCATTGAAAATTTCTTCAGCTACTTACCAAGCAACACACATTTTTTTCATTAAAAATATGGACATAACTTTTTTTGTAATTTAAAAAATGGACACAATTTTTTTGGTCGTTAAAAACTTGACATAAATTTTTTTGTCTTATGAAAATTCGACATAAATTTTAATGATTTCTGCACTTCATTTTTTGGTAATTGAACAAATTGGGCTAAGGTTTTTGATATTTTAAAAACTGAACATAAATATTTGGTTATTCAAAAACTGCACATATTTTGTCATAAAAGCGAATTTAAATTTTTGGTCACATAAAAACTGGACATCATTTTCTGATTTTTAAACTGGAGATATTTTTTTGGTAATTCAAAAAATTGAAAACAAGTTCTTGGTGACTTTAAAACCCGGACATAATTTGTGGCCCTTTGAAAACTGAACACAAATTTTTGTTCACTTTAAAACAAGGCTTACATTTTTGGTTATTTAAAAACTGGGCATGAATTTTTGGTAATTTAAGAGGTGTAAAATTGTTGGTAACTTAAAAACTAGACATAATTAAAAAGCAGGAAATAAGTTTGTGTTCATTTAAAAAGAGGATATTACTTTATTGGTAGTTAAAAAATGGATATAAACTCTTGATCATATAAAAAACAGGATATACCGCTTTGGACATTTAAAAACTGCGCATGGCTTTTTGGTAATTAGCAAAATAGATTTAAATTTTCGATCGTTTAACAGCTGATCTTAAGTTTTTCGTAGTTAAAAACTGGACATCAATTTTTGGTCATGAAAAAATGGACATGAATTTTTTGTTAAAACTGGCCAGAAAATATTTTTTTTTTTTCATTTGCCAGTTTATGGAATTTTTTTAAAGACCGATATAGTACCATTTGTATTGAGTTTTTGATGTCATATAAAAATTTTACTCATTTCAAGTGAAATATCCATTTCTTAAAATCTATGTATGTACATGCGTCAAATTTTGCGTCAATTATACAAGCAAATCAAGGCAGCCAGTTCACCACTATCTATTAAAACTAAAAAGACCCTCGCAGAGATCGATTCCTAAATCAGCCTAAGGTCAATCCTGCACAATGTAGTCGGTATTTTTTACTAAAAATAATGGAAGTTGGTGGCTTGTTATTGTAAAACGCATACTCTTATTTATTATTATTTAAATCATGTTTTTAACCAAGTTTTATAGGTTCATAGGAAAAAACTAAAATACAATCATCGATCGTATACACATAACCTTTCCTAAAATACTCTGCATTTTCCTTAATTCTAGCGCTAATGGAATTCGAAGTAAATATTTTGTTTTATTTAATTCAGTTATTACTTACTTAGTAATTGTACTGTGCAGCTTTTTAAAAGGTTAACATATGTATGTATTTATATTTCATTTCCTCACAATGCGAAAAGAATCAAATTACTGTTTAGTACACTGGCAATAAAAAATTATTGTATACTCGTACATAAAGAAAAAATTAATTATAAAAGGAAAAAAATGTCCTGCACCGCAAAATAAAAATAGTTATTTATTGTATGAATTTTTGCAGTATCATTTAGCACAGCTTCCATACATTGTATGTATCGCAGGCTATTTATGAATAAATATGTAAATATTAAATAATTTTACATCTCTTTTCATTTAATTTGGAAATAGCATATGAGTTACACCGGGGTGAGTAAGTATATAGCCGCATAGACACCAGCTGAAAGAAAAATTCCACACAAATTCAAGTAAACACCTTTGGTCTCGCTTGAGCATTTACTGCGACGGCAATAAGTCGTTAAAAAACTTTAAATCGATCAGCGGTATTCGCCATTTCTCTCAAGTGTACCATCGCATCTCCTCTGAATTTTGGTGGTAAATGAAATTCTGAAATCGCTTTAAGAAAAAAATTTATAAATTTTGTCGCCTATTCCGACAGTTTGGAAATACTTATCTCATACGAACGATAACTGTGAGCTAATGGAAGGACACTAGGCTCGCATGCTTCCCTGCATCGGGTGAGGTGAGCAGCGCATCTCAGGAGGGGCGCCCTCAGACTTAGGGGGGCCAGCATGTGGAAGACAACAAATTGGGGGCACGCGGCAATACCGTATGAAATTAAAAAAAAGGCGGTTTTAATGGAACTCATTTAGAAGCCAGCACAACTACAACACGCCAGTTTGACAGTATAATACAAGGACAGCTATACGGATTCCGACCAGAGAGAAATGGGACGTATGTAGGTCTTCCAGTTGCAGATGATTGTTTATACATCTACATCTTGAACTATCAGGGTTAAAAGACAGACGAAGGCAATGCTGCTGCTCGGGGGATCTGCAGATCAATTAGTTTTTTCGTCTGTCAAACGGCTACAGCAGCTTCGAAGCTGAGTTTTATGCTAAAGGGAAGGCAGTCTAAAAACCCGCTATCTTCGTCGATAGTGAAGCAGCTTTGAAAGCAATATATAGCACCCAAAGTAGTGAAATCGGTGTCCGATAATTTCGTGCCGCATTGGCTTCGTTGGATCATATTGTTGTCAGTCTTCGCTGGGTTATCGAACATAGCAAAACTGTCGAAAGCGAGGCAGTCGATGACCCTGATGAGACGTCCAGGTGTGGCTCTGAGCTGCTAGTAAAACATATTAGAATAATCAATGGATTAAATCTTATGGAACAAAGGTGATGATTGTGAGGTCGCAAAGACATTATGGCCACGATTACTCAAAATATCTTTAGCTATATTTTTTCCGGCGTCACCAGAGGACACTTTCTTATTCCAGCGACGCCGAATACCAACGAGTTCCCTATTTAAATAGAAGCTGCCGCGGAAGGTTAGAAATCAATGAACAAAGCAGCGAACGAAAGGCGCAAGCAGAGTACGCGATTAATCGCCGTCTCCTTCCCCGTAAACAAAGACTTTGGCACACGCGCCCATACCTCCGAAAAAGACTAGATCGGGTAACGTTAGGTTAAGATTATGAGTTTATTTATATTTAGGCGCACTTAGTCTCATGGGCCAACGAAGTATCGCATGGAGAAAACTGTTTGCTATCTCCTTAATTAAGCCATTTCAAATTCAGTAATATCAGACTCTTGGAAAAAAGCAGTGAACTTCGTCGTCCTTTTTTTGTACTAACAATTTCTGCAAAAGTTGTAGTTATAGATCAAGGCAGTGATTGAACTTCGTTAAACTTGTAATTTTCATCCTTTAAGCAATAGCCTGGAATCATTGACACTTTTGGTCAAAATGCCTGAAAGGTTAAACTTTGTATGTTCGAATGTTTGTTACTCAATCACACAAAAACGGCTGAACGGATTGAAACGAAATTTGGCAGAAAAAAAGGCTACAGCCTTAATTAAGATATAGGGTATTTTAAAAAGCGTTGCCACCTTTTTAAAAATAAAATCTATTAATTAAATAGTTGCGAAAGGGATTCAATAGTGATTTATATAGAAATAATTTTGAAGAGGGTTGCCACCTGTTCAAAAAGTTAAAGGCAATTTAATTATCAAGTTAAATAAAATATTTTAATATAGGTATCGGACGAGAAAAGCCTAATAGAGCTTTATTTCGAAAACATATCTTTGACGAGAGTTGCCAGCTGTTTATAAATTCTAAATCAATTTAATTAATAAGTTAAACGAAATATTTTAATATGCATATAAAACTTGAGAGGTTTAAGAAACCTTTATGCTGAAAATATTTGCGAAGAGGGTTGCCACCTGTTCAAAAAGTTAAAGGCAATGTAATTAACAAGCTAAATTAAATATTTGAATATGGGTATCAGACGAGAGAAGCCGAAGAACACTTTATTTCGAAAGCAGTTTTCAGGTGTTTATAAATTCTAAATCATTTTTATTAACAAGTATAATAAAATATATTAACATGGTGTCAAAGGGGAGAGGTTTAAAGGAAGCTGTATCTCTTTCGAAAACATATTTGACGGGGGTTGTCACTTAAATTGGGTATGTAAGTAAATGAGTCGTAGTATATTTTAAATGTGAAGGTATGTAAGTAAGTGAGTGCGTGAGTATATTTGTAGCTCTTTCTGTGGATAAAATTTGACATAACGTATTATATACATTTTGAATAGGGTTGCCACCTCCCTAAAAAGTTAAAGTCCAGTTTAGATTATAAGTTCAATGTAATTTTACAATACGGATGCCAAATGAACGAGATTTAAAAAAGCTTAAATACATAAAGTATTATGGATATCAATCAAAAATATTTTGAAAGTGGGTTGCCTCCTTTTTAAATATCAAGTTAAATTTAATCTATAAGTTAAATAAAAGCAAAATGATGCCAACTCAAATAAAAGGTGTTTAAGAAGGCTTTATTTCGCAAATACTTTTAAAATAGTTGTCACATGTTGAAATGTCTAATTAAATTTAATCAGCTACTTCAATCAAATATTACAATATGGATGTCAAACGAAACAGGTCATAAAAGCTTTATTTTGAATAGGGTCGCCACCTGTTTAAACTTTATATTCAAATTAATGAAATATCACAATATGGATATCAAAGGAAAAAGACTAACTACGAAATTTAAGTTGTTGTTTTATACTGAAATGGCCAATTTATTTGAAATTCGACAAATTTGTTATTTTCGGTGATGGAATTTTTGTTACATTTTTGTTAAATTTGAAATCATAACTTTATCAGAGACCGAAAATAACCGGGCCATTTATCAAAGTGCCGCAAATTGCCATTTATTTGTTGTTATAAAAAGTAACTCACTCACATACAGATTTTAGCTCATCTACTTGGGTTAGACATTTTTCTAATTTGTTTTTTGGTTCACGTTTCGAACTGAACTTTTAATTTATTTTTTATTTTAAGGCCAGTATGCAGCTCTCAAGAAAAGCAAAAACTCCACATAAAATGACGTACAAGAAATGGCTAACAAATTTTCTTGTGTAACATGTTCTTGAGGCAGTACGCAGTTCTTAAGAAATTTGCTACGCTTTCTACTACGGGTTTCTAAAGTTTTTTTGTGAAAAAAGAGGACAAGGCAACCCATACTTGCAGCAGACATATATGCCCGTTCCATTATTTCTTGAGGAAAGAGTGAGGCAACAGGCTGGTGAAGTATCAGATGTCAAAATTCCTTGGACACACGCACGAAATAATGGCAATTTTTTCTTGACCGTTTTCTTAAGAGCTGCATACTGGCTTTAAATACAACAGTGCACAAATAGGGATGGAAAAAAATACTGAGGGAAGTGCTTCAGGAATTTTTTTCTAATTAATAGAGAAGGTGGGAAGAAAATCGTACATTGGAGTCACAGCTTTTTTATAGAATAAGGCAGTGATATTGAAATTTCAGTGTGTAAAATTTATAAAAAAGAACCAATAACAAGATCACTTCACTTTGTCTATGCCTTTGTTTGTGTCTTTATCTTTGTGTCTGTCTTTCCTTTTGTCTGTGTTTTTATTACAACGCTTTTATCATTTCACTGAGTTGTGTGTCCGGACACCTTTGCTTGCTATAATCAAAGTCTCCATAAATAAAGTCTAGACATCAACCTCAACGGTTGATGACGACAACTAGACACTACAGGAAGATGTCGCCTCGCCGGAAGTAATTAAATATACGCCTAGAAATATGCACTACGCTTTCGTGAATCCGCACGATACGCCATTTCTTTAAATTATATTAATTGCGCTTCTATACGTATGTGTGTACATACATATGTATGTATATACTAAACGTGAGCACAAAACATTTTGCTTGCATAGTCTTCTGTTCTATTTTCACTGTGCTCGTTTTTATGAGAACACTGAAATTTTTAACCTTTCTAACTATGTGGCTTTACAAATGTTAAGTTCAGCATAGATACATATCAAAGAACATAGATGTCGCTAAAGACAGTGTGTACTTTATGTACGTATATACATACAAACAAACATAGATATGTCTGTTTATATCCTGCAGGGAAACCGCGAACTAGTGAAACAAATTTTTAGTTCCAAAGTTACAGAATATTTTTCAATCATTTCAATATATATAACAAAATTTTATATAGACAAGACTAAAAAGTAGTAAATAAATAAAATAAAATAAACTTTTTAACATACAACGCTTTTATAAATGGACTAAAAAGTAGAAAATAATATTTCTCAGTCCCATAGAATTTGTTTTCATAACTTTTGAATTCGAAATTTTAGCAAGTCATTATAAACAATTTATGAGATTGAAAATGAAAAGCGTGGGGCTCAGGTAATAGACTTGAATTGATATGAAAAGTAATAC
Source organism: Rhagoletis cerasi (assembly GCA_029783565.1). Taxonomy (NCBI): domain Eukaryota; kingdom Metazoa; phylum Arthropoda; class Insecta; order Diptera; family Tephritidae; genus Rhagoletis; species Rhagoletis cerasi. The sequence continues at coordinate 10,252 of JAPVRG010235790.1, forward strand.
ATGTATGTATGTGGATATCGATCGCTTAAAATCGATCTCAAATTTGTACCTGCACCGTAGAAATTTTTGGGCTACGTTTTGTAGTTTGACAGTTGTCAATTAAATATAATGCTTTGTATTGCATGCGCTCCACGTTTTTAATTTTCAATCTCATAAATTGTTTATAATGACTTACTAAAATTTCGAATTCAAAAGTTATCCAAACAAATTCTATGGGACTGAGAAATATTATTTTCTACTTTTTAGTCCATTTATAAAAGCGTTGTATATTAAAAAGTTTTTTATTTTATTTATTTTTCTTATCACCATTTCGCAAATGCTTTTTTAAGGATGCATGAATTTTTAAGTGACTGTAGTGGCTTATAAAACTTTTATCGCATGCGATGCAGTAGCACGCATCATTTTTTTTTTATAAGCCAAGAAAATTCGGTCATCCACACCGAGCGAAACTTTATTTTTGCAACAGGCTTCTTTTCTTCGCTTGAGCTTAAAAATAAGAATAATTAGCTAACTTACAAAAATTACAAATTCGCTGGTAAAAACCTGCTGTCGCTGCTGTTTTCGGCCTCCGTCCTTAATTCTATGGGCATTTCTTTTGCGCACAACAAATCTACAGCAATTATTACATTTAGAAATTTATATATATATGCTCAAAATATAACATTTTATTACATACCTATCCATTTCTCTTCTTTTTTCTTTTTACTGGAGCTATTTATTGCACCTCGGATTTTCTTTTTATTCTTTCAGTTAAGGTTATTTTGAATTGAGTTAGAGATGTTCGCTCATCACCGATATATGTATGTACATATACGATGAATGTGTTCGAAAAAATATGTAATAATATTCGTACTATGGGAAGCCTTCGAAAAGGACTTTGACGCATCAAGCATATTCACAAACGAAAGGTCAAAGAACACTTTACTGAAGACATTTTGAAAAATCTACCAAAATGGAGAAAAAACTACCTTTCTACCAAATGAAGTTTTTTGAGATATTTTCTACCAAAAATGGTAGAATTCTACCAATGTGGTAACGCTGCTAAGCATCATTTGAAACTTAGTAACCGTGAATGTAGAAAAGAAGGTTATTTCAGAAATACAAGTCTAATTTTTTGTTTGTTTATTATATCTTTTTAATTAGTTAAAATTGAAATAAGTACTGCTAAAGTCACTTTTGTGCCACCTAAATCATTGACACAACGGTGGATACTCATCGGTTTGATCGGGACAGTCAAATTTACCATTGCACTTCGCATCCAAGTCAATGCATCCACCATAGCCGCATTGAAACTTATCATTTGAGCATGGCTTCACATCGGTACAGTATTCGAAGAATTCATCCTTGCCATCCCAGCAGTCGATTTTTTGATCACACTGCTTTTCTTCGGGTATACAGCCGCCATAAAAACATATAAAGCCGGTACATAATTTTTCTACACAATCATTCTCATCCGATCCATCTGGACAGTCCTTAGACCCGTCGCACCATTGCATATCATCGATTAGCATACCGTCATTACATGTTGCTTTACTTAGCGCCGGTGGTCCAACTAAAAGTTAATGTAAAAAATAAACAAAATTAATACATATTTAGCTTAGGAATGAAATTTTGCATGATTGTATTTAATTAGAATGATTAAATTATTGCTTGGTAGCTTTTGCCCGCAGCTTCGCCCCCGTGATGTTCGGTTAAACGTTATGATTTCAAATGTAACAAATCAGCAAGTAAATTATATCACTGAAACTAATAAATTTTATTTAAAAAAATTTCTGATTGTATCTAGGTTGCAGAACATGGTCAATTTGTCGAGTTTCAACTAAATTGGCAATTTCAGTGTAAAAGAATTTGTATTTCGTCGGTAGTCTTTATACTACTTTCAAATAGATTGAAATTGGGGAAAGGTGGAAAATCTTTGCTGTAAAACAGGGACAGGGGGATTATAATCTTTATGTTCCGATCAAATTTATCCGTTATTATGTGATTTTTATTTTGATCTTTGCAATGATCTAAAAATACATAAATTCGGTCCCTGCCGTAAAGACGAAAGATATCCATTTTGTAAATGCTCACTTAAATTGAATTTGATTTTTAAAACAGGTGGCAGACACCCTCTTCAAAACTGATTTATTATTGAAGATTTCTGAAATATCTTATGTTTGACATGCACATTGTAATATTTCATTAAATTTAATTGAACGTTTAAACAGGTGGTAAACCTCTTTAAGATATATTCGGGTTAAAGATTTTTTCGTTTGATGTTCTTATTTTTATATTTAATTAAAGTAATTGATTAAATTTCATTAAACTTTTAAATAGGTGGCATCTATTTTTAAAATTTTTTCCGAAATAAAGCCTTATTAAAATATTTTCTTTGACTTAACATTTTGTGATGTTTTATTTAATTTACTGATTTAATTTAAATTGACTTTTAAACAGGTGGCAACTCTCTTTAAAAATATTTATGAATCAAATCTGTTTCATATCTCTTTCGATCTACATCCATACTGTAATACTTTATTTAACTCTTTCAAGATATTTTCAAAATGACGCTTTCATAGATATTGTAATACTTCATTTAAAAATTTGAAAAGGTGGCAATCCACTTCAAAATATCTTGGCATCCATACTGCAAAATTTTCTTAAATTTTTAATTTAAAATATAATTTAAGTTTTTGAGCAGGTGGCAGCGAAAAATATGCTATGCGAAAAATAAGCTCTGTCTTATTCCAGGTTGTAAGCTATCTCTATGTTAAATTTTATCTGAGGAAAGAGCAACAATCATACTCACACTTAACATTAGCAGGATTACATTAACTTGTCAATTAAATTGGTTTTAAATTCCTAACCTGGTGGCAACACTCGTCAAAAATATTTTCGAAATAGATTCAGCTTTCTTAAATCCTCCCTCGTTTGATACCCATATTAATATATTTTGTTTATCTTGTTAATTAAATTGGTTTCGAATTTTTTTAACAGGTGGCAGCCCCTTTAAAAATTTTTTTAAAATAAAACTTTCCTTAATATTTCTACTTTTATGCCTGTATCAAAATACTTCATTTAACTTGTTAATCAAATTGATTTTGAATTTCTCAGCAGTGGAAGCCCCATTTAAAAATATTTTTGAGATAAAGCTTTCTTAAACCTCTCCTGTTTGAGTAAACTGATTTTTACATTTTGAACAGGTGTTAACACTCTTAAAAGATATTTCCGTAAATAATCGTTCTTGAACCGATTTTGGTTGACACCCACATTGTTGTGATATTTTCTTTAACCTATTAATAAATGGACTATAACTTTTAAAAAATATTTTCGTTTGACACTTACATTGTTGTAACATTTTAATTTACTTATTTATTAATTAATTATAACTTTTAAAAAAGGTGGCAACCTTCTTTAAACATTTTTGCTGTAACATTTTACTTCACTTATTATTATTTTTAATATTTTATGAGATGTGAAAAAATGGGACTCGACTTTTAAACAGGTGTCAGCATTCTTCAAAACATTTCAAAATAAAGCTTTCTTAAACCTCATTCTTTTTCACACATACTGTAATACTTCATTAACTTATTAATAAAATTAAATTCAACTTTTTAAATCGTTGGCAATCCTCTTAAAAATTCTTTCGTAATGAAGCTTTTTTAAATATAGTTCATTTGGTATCCTAAATGAAGTATTTCGTTGAACTTATAATTTAAAACAATAGTTAAACTTTTTTCGACCCCCTCAAAAATATGCGATATGCAAATACAGATCATAAGCTACCTGTGTACCAAGTTTTTACCGAACAAAGAGCAACAAACATACTCGCACTCGTCAAAAATATTTTTGAAATAGATGCATTTAACTTGTTAGCCAAATTGATTTTGAATTCCTAAATAGATGGCAACTCCCTTCAAAAGTTTTATTCTGGTATAAAGATTTTTTAAACCTCTCTTGTAATATTAACATATTACGCTCAATTAGTTATTTCAATTGATTTAACTTTTTT